>DWLR01006405.1:0-10089 GCA_018246295.1 Papilio alexanor hazarajatica
TAACAAATTTATAAAAAACCATTAAGTGCAATTTTTCAAAAAAATTACAATTACGTAGTTATTACTCGAACAAGTTGTCAAAACGTATTGTTCGGGAAAATAAAACAAATGAATGAAAAAAGTGTATGTCATCTAATTTTCTATTTTAAAATTTGACAATAAATTAAAAAAATATCATAACTGGCCAGTTCCTGAAGTAAAAGATTTTAAAATCCTGCTTTTTTTGTGTTCCGCTAATTGTGCCGGTGTGTATATATAATGACAGACAAAAGAAGACCAATCTTTGGCTCCTTCAATTTACTTCATTTTTTATTACATAAAAAAAGTAGAATCAAACAATTTATAATAAAGTCGTTGTGTCAAGATAAATTGGTACTTAGTAGCGTATGTAATATAAACTATTATACTACGATACTGGTTACTATCGTTAACCTATTTTGTACTGTTTACTACGGTTAAGTTACTTAGAGCCCAATTAGTTAAGCATACACTTGCGTTAACTGACAATAATCTCTGTTCATTGATTGAATCTTCGAGTGCATTAGTGCTTGTGTGCAGAGTAGGTGGCTTTTGAACTGGTCGCTCAAAGGACTGTGTATTACACAGCTTACTGATATTATAATCGCGAAAGTTCATAAGAAAGGATGGATGATATTTACTCTTTCGCTATTTTTTATAGAAGAAAGTGGCAAATGATGAGATTACCTGATGTCAAGTAATCGCTACCCATAGGTATTTCAATCAAGATAACGATACGTTGCCTACCTTTAATGGACGGAGGAAAGGATAAGCAAAAAAATAAGATTTTTTTATAGAATAAGGGAGACAAACTAGCAGCGGGTCGCTTAACATTAAGTGAACCGACATCCATAGACATCCGCAACACCAGAGGAACTGCAGATGCGTTGCCAGCCTTTAAGGACGAAGTACTTTTGGATGTAGAAGGAATCTATGGGAAAAGGATATTTCCTTTTTCCATCCATTCTCGCTTCGTCGATTCCATTTCCCCTTCCCCTTTCCTTTCCTTATAAGAGAGTTGGGAAGGGGAAGAGAGCTAGGATTAGACGTCCGCCACCTCACTTATCAGACGAAACGCAGAAAATTTCTACTCCTCACTTATCTTCTGTGAGGTCCGGCCTATTCGGCAATAGATGTTGCGGGCTCTACCACTGTACTACACGATTGATGATGTAATTTTACACTACCTACTCATCATCTCCCTGCCCTTATCCCACTTGCGTAGGGTGTACTACTCTTCCATATATCCTGGACTCTTATGTAGTCCATACCGCAACTGGTTTTGGCTATAGATTTACGGCCGGCCGCCTGCCTGACACCAACCTTCCTTGGAAATATTTATACTTATATATGGTATTTAATATTACATTATAAAATAGCACAAAATACACTAAATTTGAATTGAATTGGATTTATTCTGTCAAAGTTGGGGGTTCTGCTGCAGCCTGTGCTCGAAGTTCAAGTGCTAATCTTACATATTGATTTGTTTTAACAGCACAGATATAAGCAGTCCAACATTAGACTCGGGTTTAATGGGTATTCCAATCTGTGCGTAGTTGCAGATCTGCTGCTGATCAAATGCATCAAAAATTTTATTTTTCTCACATTACTAATGTAGTATATCATTATCAAATAATAAAGATGTATAAAATGTAAATAATTTAATTTAAAAATATTTAAGACATGTTGATGTCAAATGTCAATCAAAAAATTAATTTACACTACCTGCTATGTCTCATAATGCACATTTAAAAATGGAATATAATTTATTAAGATGTTAGTTAAAATGTCGCAAGTTTCATAATATAATTTTTGAGCTTCAAAAGGGACATGAAAATAAGTATGACATAAAAACGGATTTCCTTAAAAAGATTAAAGAGTCCGTATTTTTGTGGGAATATTTGTCGTGAAATCTTATCATATTACGTATATTTTACTCGTTTCAAAAATTTAAAAGATGATATGGAAGACTAAATATATAAATAAATATACACTCCCCTCGTACCCCTGAGGGGTAGGCAGAGATTAGGGATTTCCATAAAGACTTGTCAGATGTTTATTTTGTTTAAAATAGGAAAGGTTTTTTTGTTTTCTAGATAAACTGTCAAAATATATTATTTCGGCTAAAACCAACTACATCGCTAAGTAACTACACAGTACTTGGATAAATTTAAATTAATTACCATTGGATTGCGTAAGTCAACTGAAATGCCAATGGGCAGACCATTCAAGCAATTGTAGCGGAAGACAGATTCTTGAGTAAAGTCAAAGAAGTAAAATTTGGGATTAATGCTGCGACAGGGCCAACGTTGAACTGATTGGATTAAGGACAAGCTTTGGTCGATACACATAGATAAACATCACATAGTACTCGTATATTTTGAAAAGATCGCGATCCGGCGCAGTATTTTGCGACATTATGCGACCAATATTTAACTAACTGCGCGACTGATTAAGAAATGTAGACTCTACTTGAAATTTTCGCAACACGTCGCAACATGGTGTTTGCGTATCTCCTAAAACAACGGGTTATCTAACGACAAATAAAATGTATTTAGTTGGCTTGGAATACAGTTGTTAATGATTTAAATTTATGAACGATTAAAATTAAATTATAGATTCAAAACTAATTGACTTTAACACGGGTTATATTAAGTTGCAATTAGAGTATGACCACAATTTGATTTATTAATTCAATGTGTATAATTCCTTGGCCGTATTAAACCTTACATTTTGATTATTATTTATATCAATGAAAATTAATAATTCATAAATGATCACTTCTGTTCAAAATAATTAAATACATACATTAGAATTGATGTCAAGTATACTATTCTGTAATGTTACGGACATTTTGAATATCCTGTAGCTCTCATAGTCAAATTAACGTTCTAACAGAATTAGAGTTTTGGAGTGATGCTGCTAATAGTCTATTCAGTAAGAGTTTTTGTATTAATTTTGGCCCGGTCTATATTGAATTAAGTAATAGTATTTTGAGTTTACGAGCGGCAAGTTTAATTGGATATTTAAATTGATTAAAAACAAAATTTTAAGTTAGTTTGAACACTCGTATCGATTTCTTAAATCAATAGCCACGTACTTTGGTTTCGTCACGTACAGTAATGAACCGGAGGATTTAATCAGCGGCCGGAGATTATAACTGATTAACGCAACTGTTTTCAGCTAATTGCGCTATACTAAGCAATTCAATCAAAGCAAACATTGCAAATTACGTAAACGGATGCTGTTCAAATAAAAACATATAAATGTTATATGAAACGTTTGCAAATATAATAGAAATATGTTTTGTAATTTGTTTAGAGAATTTATAAAAGGATGATAAAATTATCTAAAAAAGAATAAAGCTAATGATTTCCTTTAGAGTTTTATTAGTACTTAATTTTATGTTGGTGCGTTTCTTTTATTATTTTTGTATTTTATTGTGTTTGTTATAACTGTGTGATTTATTATCTATGTCGATTTTGCGAGTCATTATCAAAGTTTAAAGGCTCAAGAAATCTATTAGGAATTTAAATATTTTCAAAAACAATTAGACTTTTGGGAGGTATTACTACACAAGCAATCTTTCGACGATTGTTAACAAGGCGCACGATAGTCTGTCTTTATTTTGGTACTTGGCTATCCTCTACAATTACTGTGACTGAAGTGTTTTGTGTGTTAATTGTACTATTTGTATAATTGACACATAAAACCAGTCCGATTACGAACTGACGAAGTTCAGACAATAAAGTACATTAAAACACGACTAGATAAAATATATCATGGCGTATGCATAATATGATTAATGTTTACTGACGATAATTTTGCAAGTGACTAATTCTCTCCTCGAAGCAGACGCCGCAGGTAAGGTAAGCACTTAGCACTGCTTAATCTGGTCGCATCCATTTGGCTAATTTGATTTTGCACTCGACTTTAATGTAACAAAATATAAATTTAACATCTGGGTAGTATATAAAATTGTAGTGAACAGAGTTAATGTAAAATGTGTTTAACAGAAAAATTACTTTCTTTTGAAAATATTTTGTTCTTTTGGAATATTAATTGAGAAGTTTGCTTGTTTTCATGTATGTGCATATACAATCACTTACAAAGTATTTACTCCAAAATTATAGTTATTTTCTACGCGATCATACTTACGTAGGTGTTGCTGTGAGTCTACATTTAACAAAGTAGTAAAATGAATTTTCGGCAATAGTATTTCCGCTCGATTACGACATAGGTACATTCAAGTAGAGAGTAAATAGATTAATAGTAAATTAGGCTGTGCTATTCATTGATAGGTTCATCTTAAATGTTCGTTTAATCATTTAAAAATATATAATCGTACCACTAAAAACCGTATTTAAAATTAAAAAAAAACTAGGATCTTTTTGTAAGCGAAAGTTGTTCTTTTTGCATACCAAATGTAAGAAACTCTTTAATATTCAACAGGAGTTGCAGCGAGAATTGATGTCTTAGGAATTTCCACTTTTAACCGTCAGCGGGAATCTATATTGATTCTCAACGTAAAACGTGAGGAGATATTCGGCTCGTTTTTTGTTATCTAGCAATTTTTGCTATCAGGATAGATATTTTAATTTGAGAAGCATCGGGGAATATACAATCAAAAGTTAATTCAAGTCACAGAGTTCAAAGGGTTATATCAAAATGTAATGTCCCGCTTTCTGTCTGAACACGTTTGTAAACTGGGATCCTTAGTTAATGATATAATACCGTTATGTTTATACTTACTTTCGGATTTCTGCGTCGCTATGGTTTTGATACATAAGCTATATAATAGCAACATATACACTAAAGATGCAACATGTCAGATCCACGTACAATGAAGCGTGCTCATTATATTCCTTAGAATATATATATACCTTTCAATCTATTGTCTCTAATTTTATTGACGCTATCTCTCATTTTACATTGATTATTTATTTGTTGCAAAAGTGAGTCGTAGTGTTGGTAGGTTGCAGGTCCGAAAAACTTATTTCGATCATATTAGTGTCTTGCTATAGAAAGTTCTCCGAGAGAAAATCCGTAATCTCAGCCTACTCCTCTGAGTTATTAGTATGATTGTTAAATAACAGTTTGTTCTATTAAAGTTCTATTATTTTATATGTCACTTGAAACTGAAAATTGGAAAACTAAGTATAAATCATTGTCTGTTTATTAAAAAATCTACGTTCTGTTCTTACATTTTACAACAAAATTTGTAAACTGTGTTAAATTACAGTTTAATCTCTTCATCTTCATGATCTCTTAAGACGAAAAAAGAAATACAACAGAATAGCAGATGAAATTGAAGAGAGAAAAGAGGAAAGGCCATGCAAAGTTAATGTGTACACATATTTAAATTTCAAAATATAAATGAATTTATCAATTGTTCAGTTCACTTATCATTGATTAATTTTACACAATTTATGAAATTGCATTCAAATAATTCAAGTAATTGCATTAAATGCGTGATGTGGAATACTAGTTCACATATATCATATTCACGTTCAGATATAGATATTAACATATCTATTTCTATGATAATTTTGTATCTGCAACAATAGAGCTGGATTGAGTTCATTCGATTGGAAATAGGAAAGTCCAATATTCGATTGAAAATAGGAAATTTCGCGTGTTGAAGAATTTTGTAGGTAGTTAAAAAAGCTACCGATAAAGTTGCGTTTAAATCATCCACTTCCTTAGTTTGATAATAATAAAGACGTCCGTATTGATTGGGTTCTACGTGCAGGTAAAGCTTTCGAAAGTGACCAGTGTCATCGCCATAATGTGCTAATAGACTAGAGGGGAACGATTAACTCAAAATGATTAGAATAGCTTTTTGTTGTTATGTAGAAAGTTTAAAATTAAATAAAAAAAATGTTTAATCCTAAATAATAAGGATATCAGAAATTATAAGAGGTGATTTATTTTACAACAAGTAATGAATTTTCAACAACAAAATTATGCTTAAATTACAAAAACACTGCTATTGCTACGATAAACGTTGTTTTGATTTCATAGGTAAAAGTTTGAATGATTTATGGCTGTATTAACTCGTAAAATTATAGTGCCAAGATATTAAACATCATCATTCCTTCAATATCATATTTTTAGAAAGCTGATCTTTTGCCGTGTAATTTGTGTTTATATGTACACAAGAACAAATTACACGCTAAAAGCGCGCCAAGGGAGTTTTCAACATGAAATTTATTTTCCTTTGTTATTTAATGGAAATAAGTCTTAGATTTTTATTGATAGATTTTATCTTAGGTATTTGGATTTTTTAGCCTTAAAAATAACTCTAACATATTTTTAATAATTTGACAAAAAAAAATCGCAAAATTTGTAGTATGACACCAAGGTTATTAGAAAGATTAATTTAAAAGAAAGTATATGTGTTATATCTCAAACACAATAATTAAAATCATCAATATTCAAAATAATTAAGAATTCGAATGTGTCATAAGGACCTCATGGGAAACAACAGTTACGAGTACATAATATAATACAACTTAAGTTATTCTAAATTTAAGGTATTCAAATTGATATACTGCTAAGTGTTGCTGCTTATTTTAATTCCCAAACTACAGCTACATCTATTGTTTTTCTATTATTTATTATTATTATACTTGAGGAGCAGTCGTTGCATTTCGTTAACTGACAACAAAGGATTCGTTTTCCTCAGTGTTTATATTGCAGTTGGATGTTGTGTAATTTCAAATTATTACGCTCACTGAATAACGACTTATTTAGCTATACTTTTTGTAGAAGAAAAATAAAAATAAGGACCGAAAAATGACTTAGGGAATAAAAATATATAATATCACCACCACCTCAGCCTATGATCGTCCACTGCTGGACATAGGCCTCCCCCATTCTTTGCATCATTGGGGGAATATATGCCATAATCGGTGACAATCCGCCTGCGGTGTGGAGATCGTAGTATGTTCCACCGTACTAAGAAAAATACGCTGCTGCCCGTCCTCCGGTCTTTACATCCAGACTCAAGACAAACAGACAACTTCATGTTTGCCCGGGTGGGAATCGAACCCACGATCTGCCACTTCTGTGAAACGTGACGTGAAAGGCAAGTATCTTACCACTGCGCCAACCGGTCAGTCATACATAATAATATACATAATAATAATAGGCTTACAATATATGTATCACAGGCTTATAGAAATAGTAACACATGCTTAAGGCAAGTTCGACTGTACTGGCAACTCTGCCTATCCATTTTGGGGACGGGCTGAGTGTGGACATTTTTTTACACAATATCGCAAATATGGACTGTTTGGTCCATACAAATTTACATTTCAACTAAACACAGGTGACGCATGCTTCAAGTACTTGTCACAGCCTGTCGACATCGGACAAACAACACGCTTTCGCAAATCTGGCTTACATCTACGCTGATTGGCCTCTACATAACGGGTTACAATAATACCTATTCTCTCTAACTAGCTACGTGTATTGATATAGAAATTTGCTACCGGTATCGTCGTATACTTAAGCTAAACAATAGATTGGAAATAGTTCCTTGTACGTATTTAATGTTATGGTATATCACATACAACAAAATATTGCATGCATTTTATGAATGCAAAAAATATACTGAGAAAGCAAACCATTCCAATGGCTTATTGCAGTCATACTAAAATAAACATCCTTTGGACGAGAGGCTCATGGTCAGTAGTAAGTGTATTTAAGTTGTATTACAAAAGGCGAGAATCAGATACCAACTAGAACATTTGCATCGATATTCTACAAAGTTTTTTGTAGCCCGGGCTTAAAGTTCTCCTGAAACTGAAACTTTAAAGCGCTTTAAAATAGCTCAGGGAATGTTTATTCAGCGCCGTACAGCACTGCAAACAAAAAGAGCAAACTTATAACTGTCGCGAAGCTACCGTGCAACGAACACGACAAAAAAACCGATAATTTTTTGTTACCGATGTTTTTTGACAACATTAAATTTATAAAAAAAAATGTTTCTTATGACAAACCTGATTTAACATACATTTCTATGTTAGAATCGGACTTTTAAAAAATGAGAAGGTCCTCAATTCGCTTGGATATTTCATTTTTGTTTATTAACTCAGAGCCTCGATACTTATGTACCATTTTGATTTATAATTAATTTTAATGTAATTTTATTTTTGTCGGAAAGGGCACATTTGCCAATGGCTTCAATTTAACTTTGGAAAGCATTGAACCTTGGGTTCAAAAGATATATCGAACGTTGATGTAGTGGTAGATTTATGACAAGCCTTGTTTGGGTTAAATAAATTTGCAACAATGCGTAATGTGGCTATAAATGACTTATAAATAAAATTATATAAATCGGTATTGTAGTTTTATAAAAATTCAAGAGATTATTTTTTATTCAAAAGTGATACAATTCTGGACCTATCATCTCTTTCCCCACTCATTTCATATTCCAGTGTCGACAATTCAAAGTTTTATTGCCTTGCTAGTATCTACTAAACATAATTTTAAGTAATTTTTATTTTGTAAAATATTGTTTCTCAAAAATAAATTGTTTAACTTACTGTAGTTAACAAGATGTACAACTTATTAAAACATTTTTAATGTAGTTAAAAGCTTAAAGGTAGTTATTAAAAGTATTGTATATTATAATAAAATATATTTTAGAATTTAAAAATATGTGGGAGACATGCAAAGTCATTTGAATCACATTTCTTAAATCCTTGTAGGTAATCTTTTATATTTAGATATAGACGCGAGAGACATTGAGGTGGTATGTGATTTATCGCACCGCTGGCACGTTGGGTAAAATTCAAACTACAATTTGTGCTCTGTGCATGTGTTATATGTAAACCTTTACGAGATATTTATTCTCCTACATTACTCAATTTGGACTTTCTGCTTTAAACTTAAAATGTCTTAAAACAATTAAACTTTAAGTCCTTACAATGTAATATTCTCTAATCTGCCTGACTAGTCCTTTTGGACGTTAATTTCTGCCTCGCACAACCGCGTTGTGTGATCTGTCCCCAGTAGTATTTCCAAAACAATACGACTAAATAGATTTTGAAGGAGAGAGTGTAATTTTTCCTTGAAGGCCGGCAAAGCATCTGCAGTTCCTCTGCAGATGTCCACATTACGTTGCGGATGATGTTATGCGACCCGCTGCGCGTTTGCCTCTTATTCTATATAAAAATATACGCTACATGAGGTTACAATGGTGACTTCTGTAGCCTAAATGGTTCTACCATTTTTCGTGATGATATTGTAATGTACATACATAATTAACGCAAATTATACAGAACAGTGTATATTAAGCAAATTACATTAGTCTGTGTATGTTCAGCTCACTTGTATTCCTATACACGACTTCGTAATGAAACATGCAGCAGAGTATTTCGTTAGACGCCTCTACCGGCGCATTCATTGCACGTTGCCTATTTTATTAATTTGAATAACTACGAAGGGGAAATGAAAGTGTGAGTAAACAAGCGAACAAGATATTGTGTTTATGATTATAAATGTATGATGTTTGTAACCAAGAGTTTTGCTATTATTTATTGACAGGGAACAGAAAGTATGTCGGCAGTACACACTATCTGCCATTTTTTATGTATATCAACGCCTATTAAATACAATACAATAACAATAACAACAAAATTGTTTCTGAATTTTAACCTTCAACAGATTTTAAAATCGCGGGAGTTTATTATTTACAAAGTCACTTAAATTATTAAAATCCATATTCATAAATTCAACATTCATACATGTAACATCAGAGAAACAATTTAATAATGTATTCTGTTAATGTCCGGAACGTAAGAGTGCATTAACACATCCAGACCAGTATAAGGTACAAAATAAAAAACAAATGAGTTAAAACTACAATTTCGTGACATGGCTTATTCGTAAAGAAGAGGGAATAGTTTATCAGCTTATAACCGTGGAGAGATTAAACAAACTTAAACAATTTTAGATGAACATCACACATATATATCAGGTTGGAAACTAATAAACCCGCCATCTTACAGTACAAGATTATTTTATTTTTTAGAGAACTAAATACAATTATTTCTCAATAAT
>DWLR01006406.1:0-10086 GCA_018246295.1 Papilio alexanor hazarajatica
GAGGTAGTGGTATTTCACCGGTCGAGCGGGCCATTCGTGCAGCAGCAGACGCTACTGCGGACTCTACCACTTTTAATTCGATACTTAAGAATAACAATTTAAATAATTACAATATAAAAAATTTAAAAATAATAAAATTACGAAGTAACAAATTACAAATTAATATGTGAGAAATTAACAAATGGCAAGTTAATAAATAACAAAATAATAACTTATCTAAGTAATAGATTACGAAATAATAAATTACAAAATAAAAAATTACAAATTAATAAATTTCAAATTAATAAATTACAAATTAGTAAATTACAAAATAAAAATTTCAAAATAATAAATTGCAAATTAAAATAGTATAAAATAATAAATTACAAAAGAGTAAATTTAAAACAAAAAATTACAATTTAATTCATTCAAAAATAAAATATGGCAAATTAATAACAAAATTACAAAGTTACAGATTATAAATTAATATGTTACTAATTAATGAATTGCAAATAAATAAATTACAAAATTATAAATAACAAAATTATAAATTTCAAAGCAATAGATTATGAAATATTAAATTGCAAATTAATAAAATTATATATTAAAAAATTAAATTCGAATTTAAAGTAATTAAAGTATTAGGAATTAGAAAGTAAAATATGGCAAATAAATAAATTGCAATATAAAAAAATAACAAAGTAATAAATAAGATTATGAAATATTAAATTGAAAATTAATAAAATTACAAATTAAAAATTAAATTGAATTTATTTAAAGTATTAGAAATTAGAAAATAAAATATGGCTAGTTAAAAAATTGCATATTAATAAAATTCAAAATAATAAATTACAAAATAATAGATTACGGAATAATAAATTGCAAAATAATAAAATTACAAATTAATAAATTTCAATATAAAAAAATTCCACAAAAATAAATTGCAAATTAAAATATCATTAAATAATAAATTGCAAAGTAATAAATTACAATTTAAAAATTACTATTTATTAATTCGAAAATAAAATATGGCAAATTAATGAATTGCAAAATAAAAAAATTACAAAGTAATATATTACAAATAAATAAATTACAAAATTAAAAATCCACAAAATAAATTGCAAATTAATTAATTGCAAAATAAAAAGTTACAAAATAAAAAATAATAATTTAATTAAATCAATATTTAAGAATAACAATTTAAATAATTACAATATAAAAAATGAAAAATAACAAAATTACAAAGAAATAAATTACAAATTAATCAATTAAAAATAAATAAATTAAAATATTACAAAACAATAAATTTCTAAGTAAAAGATTACGAAATAAGAAATTGCAAAATAATGAAATAACAAATTAATAAATAACAAAATAAAAAATTCTACAAAATTAAATTGCAAAATAAAATATTACAAAGTAATAAATTACAAAACAAAACATTACAATTTTGAAAAATTGCAATTTAATTAATTCGTAAATAAAATATGGCAAATTAATAAATTCCAAAATCATAAATTACAAATTAATATGTTACAAATTAATAAATTGCAAAGAAATAAATTATAAAATAATAAGTTACAAAGTAATAGATAACGAAATAATAAATTTTAAATTTAAAACTTTCAAAATAATAAAATTACAATTTCATAAATTGCAGATTAAAAAATTGAAAATCCTTAAATTGTAGAAAAATAAATTACGATAAAAAAATTGCAAAGTAATAAAATAACAATGTAAAAAATTACAAATTAAAAAATTGCAAAATAAAAATTACAAAGTAATAAATAATAAATTACAAAAAAATGAACACCAAAAAATAAATTGCAAATTAAAGTATTACAAAATAATAAATTGCAAAATAATAAAATTACAAAGTAATAATTAAAAAATTAATATTTTAAAAATTAATAATTTACAAATTAATATATAACAAACAATAAATTACTAAGTAAAACATTACGAAATATTAAATTGCAAAATAAAAACTTGCAAAATAATAAAATTACAATTTAATAAATTGCAAATTAATAAATTTAAAAATATTAAATTACTAAGAATTAAATTACAAAAAAAATCATAATAATAAATTGCAAATTGAAAAAGTGAAAATAAAAAATTACAAAATAGTAAATTACAAATTAAAAAATTACAGTTTAATTAATTCGAAAATAAAATATGGCAAATTAATAACAAAATTACAAAGTAACAAATTACAAATTAATATGTTACTAAATAATAAATTGCAATATAAAAACTTACATAAAATTACAATTTAATAAATTGCAAACTAATAAATTAAAATAATAAATTGCATAATAATACTTTACAAGATAAAAAAAATCAAAATAATAAATTGCAAATTAAGAAATAACAAAATAAAAAATTCCAAAGTAATAAATTACAAATAAAAAAATTACAATTTAATTAATTCACAAAAAAATGGCAAATTAATAAATTGCAATATAAATAATTGCAAAAAAATTTACAAAGTAATAATCTACAAATTAATATGTTACAAATTAACTTATGGCAAATTAGAAAATTACAAAATAATAAATTTCAAATTAATAAAGTACAAAATAATAAATTACAAATTAATGAACAAATTAAATTAAAAATAAAAAAGACACGAAATTAAAAATTACAATATAATAAATTACATATTATAAAATTACAATTTAATTAATTCGAATATAAAATATGGCAAATTAACAAATTGCAATAGAAGAAATGGTAAATAATAAAATCACAAATTAATACATAAAAAATAAAAAATTTCGCAAAAAAATTTGCAAAATAAAATATTATAAGTTAATAAATTACAAAATAATACATTAAAATTTTAAAAATTAAAATTTAATTTATTCGAAAATAAAATATGGTAAATTAATAAATTGCATTATAATATATTGCAAAATAATAAAATTACAATTTTTTGCAATTGCAAATTAATAAATTGCAGAATAATAAATAACAAAACGAAAAATTTAAAAATAATAAATTGCAAATTAAAAAATTATTTAATAATAAAATTACAATATAATAAATGACGAATTTATAAATTGCAAAATAAAAAATTGCAATGTAATAAATTAAAAATTAATAAATTACAAAATAAAGAATTCCAAACTAATAAATTACAAATTAAAAAAATTACAATTTAATTAATTCGAACACAAAATATGGCAAATTAATAAATTGCAATATAAATAATTTCAAAAAAAATTACAATGTATTAAATTACAAATTAATATGTTACAAATTTACAAATAGAAAATTAGTAAATTACAAAATAATAAATTACTTATTAATAGATTACGAAGTAACAAATTGCAAAATAACAAAATTACCAATTAATAAATTACAAATTAATAAACTAAAAACTAATAAATTACACATTAATGGCACAAAATTAAAAATTACAATATAATAAATTACATATTAAAAAATTACAATTTAATTAATTCGAATATAAAGTATGGCAAATTAATAAATTACTAGGTAAAAGATTACAAAATAATAAATTGCAATATAATAAAATTACATAATATTAAATTTCAATAAATTGCAAAATAAAAAAATTACAAATTAATATGTTACAAATTAACTTATGGCAAATTAGTAAATTACAGAATAATAAAATACTAAGTAATAGATTACGAAATAATAAATTGCAAATTAACAAAATTACAAATTAATAAATTACAAAATAATAAATTGTCAATTACAAAATTTCCAAATAGTAAATTTCAAAATAGTATTTACCATACAATAAATTTCAAATTATAAAATAATAAATTACCAATTAAAATATTTCAAAATAACAAATTCTAAAATAATTTGGTTCAAATCAAATTATATAGAATAAAATTTTACAAATTTATAAATTACAGTGTAATTTATTGCAAATTAATAAATTGCAAAATAATAAACTATAAAATAATAAATTACAAAATGAACAAAAAAATTTCAAAACAATATATAACAAATTATTGAATTAGAAAATAATAAATTGTAAAATAAAAAAGGACTAAATAAATAGTTGCAAAATTAAAAATTGTGAAAAAATAAATTTATAAAATAAAAATTGCAAATTAATATATTACTTAACAATAAAATACAAATTTATAAATTACATCATAATAAATAGCAAAATAATAAATAACAAATTCATAGTTTACAAAATAATAATTTAATAATTTTAATAAATTACAAAACTATTAATTTCAAAATAATAAATTACAAATTAATAAATTCCAAAATAATGACTTGCTAACAATAATTTCATTAAAAAATACAAAAAATTACAAATAATAAATTACAAAATAGTAAAATATAAGTAATTAAATTTCGAAATAAAAATTGCAAAATAAAAAAACTACAGATTAATAATTTGTTTGTTTCCTTTTATTTATTAATTTGTTATTTATTACTTTCGTCATTATTTTGTAATTTATTATTGTGCAATATATTAATTTGTAATTTATTCTTTTGTACTTTATTAATTTGTAAATAATCGTAATGCAATTTATTACTTTGTACTTTATTATAGTTTTTAAAGTTATGTATTAATTTGCAATTTATAATTTTGCAATTTATTATTATGACATTTATTGCTCAGTAATTTTTTTATTGTGTAATTTATGATAGTGAAGATGTTAATTTTATTTATTAATTTGTTATTTATTATATTCTAATTTTCGAATTTGAAATGCATTATTTGCAATTTAATAATTTGCAATTTATTACTTTGTAATTTACTCTTTTAATTTTATTATTTGGTTATTATTTTGAAAATTTCTATTTTGTTATTTTTTATATTGTAATTTATTATTTTGTCATTTTATATAATTTGAAATCTATTAAGTGCATTTTGTTATTTTGAGTTTTATTAGTTTGTAATTTACTCCTTTCATATTATTGATTTTGTAAATTATAATTCTGTAATTACTTATTTTGAAATTTAGAAATTCGTGATTTATTATTTTGTTGTTTATAATTTTTATATACATAATTTTGTTATTTTAAATTTGTAATGTATAACTATGCTTTTTATTGTATTGTAATTTATTAATTTCTTATTCCTTTTTTTTGTAAATTATTAATTTGTAGTTTTTTTTTATTTTGCAGTTTTTATTTCGAAATTTAATTACTTATATTTTACTATTTTGTAATTTATTGTATTTTTTTAATGAAATAATTGTTAGCAAATCATTATTTTGAAATTTATTAATTTGTAATTTATTATTTTGAAATAAATAGATTTGTAATTTATTAAAATGTAATGTATTATGTTGTAAACTATGAATTTGTTATTTATTATTTTGCTTTTAATTATGATGTAATTTACAAATTCGTATTTTATTGTTTAGTAATACCTTAATGTGCAATTTTTATTTTATAAATTTATTTTTTCATAATTTTTAATTTTGCAATTTTTTATTTAGTCCTTTTTTATTTTACAATTTATTATTTCGTAATTCAATAATTTTGTAATTTATTATTTTATAGTTTATTATTTTGCAATTTGTTAATTTGCAATTAATTACATTGTAATTTATAAATTTGTTTCATGTCGTTAAAATTTTATTCTACATAATTTGATTTGAAACAAATTATTTTGGAATTTGTTATTTTGAAATATTTTAATTGGTAATTTATTATTTTATAATTTTATACTACAATTTAATGTTTTTTAATTTATAAATTTGCAATTTATGAAATTGTAATTTTATTATTTTGCAAGTTTTAAATTTGTTATTTATTATTTCGTTATCTATTACTTTGTAACTTATTATTTTATAATTTATTAATTTGCAATTTATTAATCTGTAACATATCAATTTGAAATTTATTTTAATTTTAATTTTTAATTTTAATTTGCAATTTTATTATATTGCAAGTTTTTATTTTGCTATTTATCAATTCGTAATCTATTACTTTGTAACTTTTTATTTTGTAATTTATGATTTTGCAATTTATTAATTTGCCATATTTTATTTTCGAATTAATTAAATTGAAATTTTTAAAAATTTCATGTACTATTGAGTAATTTATTAATTTATAATACTTTATTTTGCAATTTAGTTTTGCGGATTTTTTTTATTTTGTGATGTATTAATTTGTAATTTTATTATTTACAATTTCTTATATTGCAATTTATTAATTTGACATATTTTGTATTCGAATTCATTGAATTGTAATTTTTTAATATGTAATTTACTATACTGTTATATTCAATTTCGTGTCTTATTAATTTGTAATTTATTATTTTGTACTTTATTAATTTGAAATTTATTATTTTGTAATTTTGTTATTTTGCAATTTATTATTTCGTAATCTATTACTTAGTATTTTATTATTTTGTAATTTTCTAATTTGCCATAAGTTAATTTGTAACATATTAATTTGTAAATTATTACTTTGGAATTTTTTTTTTATTATTTTTTAATTTGCAATTTATTATTTTGAAATTTTTTTATCTTGTAATTTATTATTATGCAATTTACTATTTTAATTTATTAATTTGAAATTTATTAAATTGTAATTTTATTATTAGATAGAATTTTTATTGTCTACTAGCTGTTGCCCGCGACTTCGTCCGCGTGGAATTCAATATTGATGTATCTATATGTAAACGTTATCAAACAACACGACAGAAATCCAAATACCATTCCCACCACCTCGATGGTTGCCTTGAATTTTCTGCCTCGCACGGCTGTGCGTTCCTTTCCACAACGCAGCCGCGTGCGAACTCTTTCCTTAAAGATCGGAAACGCATCTGTAGTTCCTCTGGTGTTGCGGGTGTCCCATGGGCGTCGATTCACTTAATGTTAAACCATCCGTTGCTCGTTTGCCCCCTTTGCTTTAGCGGTAAGCATCGCAATTACATCTATAACTATACATATAATAAAATCGTAACTGATCGATGTCTGTACATGGAAAATAAATTAGCAAAACTATTACAGGGGGTATTTACCAATGCTACAGAACTCAAAACAACGATTTTTAAAACTTTTGTCTATTTGTCTGTTACCTTTTATTGGCTTCATCTATAGCTCGAGTGTTATGAACAACATACGATTCATTATGATAACTCATCTCCGACGTGACAACAAAATCAAGCATGTGATAAGTTGCGTCCGAGAAGGGTTAAATCTTCCGCATACAGTATCGCCTTGGTGTATGGTTTTTAATTTTTTTTACTACTTCTTACCTTTAATTGGGATACGATTTACAGTGTAACGTTGGGATTTGGTAGATTTTTGCATACCAAGACTTTTACCGATTTTTTCTTCAGTTTTACTGAAGTTTCTATTGCGATAAATGTTAGTTTTTGTTAGTTAGAAACTCGAATATATAAACTACACAAGCAATAGTTATTGTGTGTGTGAGAACAACGAAAACCTTATTGGGGCTTATGTATATTAATTGTCTCATTTAACGTCTTACAGATGGAGGGAGGGTCAGTTAAAGTTGCGGCGCACCGTGGAGCTCAGTGGCGGAGGGCGGCTTGACGGGCCTTTAGTTGGGGCTACGACAGCTGGGTCGCGCTCTCCCAGTCGCCGGTCAGTGGGTCGCACGTCGACCTTGTTGTATCCATTACCGTCTTGCCGGGTCAGTACAGCAACATTAAAACATATTAGTATAATAAGACATGAGACACACAAATGAGACATCTGATGAATCATTGCTGGATCAATGAGTCTTTATGTGGTGGTAGTCTCTTGAGTGGTTCTTGATTGTATAAACTCGTCATATGGTCCGGACTTAGCTAAAATATTGTCGTTTGCTGTGATATTTTGTTCGCTCCTTGGGTGGAGTATGGCAGTAATATGATTGCTGTGTGTCCGTCCGCTTAATGGTTGTGCCTCATATTACAGTATATATAAGCTTGCATACAGCTTTCATACACTATATATAAGCTTGCATACAGGCCTTGCACCGTGCATTGATGCTAATTGTGAGGCAATATGGCGTCGTGTGTTAGTTATACGGGTTGTCGGCGACCTAGTAGTAGACCTAAGCGTGTGTGGTTATTGCTTAGTCAATAATGCTTAACGTGGTGGTTAAATAAGTTTCTGCTGTCAATAATACATCTCCTGATGAATAATTTTTGGGTCATTGGGTCTTTATGTGGTAATCTTTTGAGTGGTTCTTGACTGTATAAACTCGTCATATGGTCCGGTTTATGATAAGATATTGTCGTTTGCTGTGATATTTTGTGCGCTGCTCGGGTGGAGGCCTAAGCGTGTGTAGTTATTGCTTAGTCAATAATGCGTAGCGTGGTGATTGAATGACTTGCTGCGGCACTCGTCGCCAGAGCATGATGCTTGTTGTCAGCCAATGATACATCTCCTGATGAATCATTGCTGGGTCAATGAGTCTTTATGTAGTAATCTATTGAGTGGTTCTTGGCTGTATAAACTCGTCATATGGTCCGGGCTGAGCTAAGACATTGTCGTTTACCGTGATATTTTGATGTAATTGATTTAATTTTTACATTATTGTACTTTCTTGTTAAACCGGCGCAGAGGCGGAGGCATCGGCGTCGGCGTCGAGCATCACAGACGCAGCGGGCAAGACGTCGAGCATCATCGGCCCAGTGGGTGCGGTGTAGAGCATCACCTGTGCCATCGTCCACGTCTTCCCTGGATAAGGTAACTCGTGTGCTGCATCGTACACCAGACTTGTTTGAGTTAATGAGGCAAATTCCACGGGCTTAATTAGTAAAACTACATCGTACTTTATAAACTGTGACATATATGTAGAGATAAAAGTAATTTGTTGTCACAGTTTGTCTGTTAGTCTGTTTGCCCCCCCCCCCCTAAAGAAATTTAAGTGAAAAAGAACACATTTTGAAAAACCTGATAACAGGTGTGAATATTAATTTTTAAATTTACCAAATCCTATTTTTTACTATTTTAAGCCGTCTAGCGACCTAACGAAGCAACACTGTAAAAATTTTAAAAGATTTTTCGCCCGCTTTGTAATTAACACGCAATTCCGTACAACCGAAGCGCCCAGCCTAAGTAGAACCATGATCAGCTCATTTGACAATATAAATCGAAGGTCAAATTACATTGGCAATTTACAAAATATCTATTTTTAACTTTGTATTATCTGTAAACCATCCTCATTGTATAGAATATCATATATAGTAAACTAAAGTTTCATCCCAATCAACTAAATAGTCATTTTATAGAATTTTTTCTGAAGAAATGTTTAATGTAACACTTTAAATTGATATAACTTTTTTATTTATGCTCCGGTTTAGATGAAATATAGGCTTAATCTAACGATTGAAGTTAATTACTAGACATTGGTGAAAACCGCATTCAAATCGGTTAAGCCGTTTCTGAGACTACTAATATTTTAAAAATCGTTTTTTTGAGTTCATTGGTATTGGTAAATACCCCCTGTAATAGTTTTGCTCATTTATTTTCCATGTACAGACACCGATCAGTTACGATTTCATTATATATAAAATAAAAAATAAAATAAAAATAAACAATAAATAATAGAATAGATAGATTACAAATGCAAATGTTTGGATGGACGTTTGTCACCAAGTAACTCCACACCATCTGACCAGATCTGGACAAAATTTGGTACAGAGATAGATTATAGTCTGTAACATCACTTAGGCTTTTATCCTGGAAAAATGTACGGTTTCCGCGAAACGTTTTTCACCCTCTCAATATTGATAAATGTATATGTAAATGTTTACAAATAGATACATCAACATTGAATTCCACGTGGACGAAGTCGCGGGCAACAGCTAGTATATAATAATTTACATAACTTTATATTAAATAAATATATGTTGCTTACCATAAAGTACAACATGTTTCCTTGCTAATCTATTTAATAGGTCATCTGATAAAAGTGACAACTATATGAATATTGGCAATTGCCCTTTGTGTTGAATGTTGAAGTGTGGTGTAGAGATGGGATATACTAGGTAAATCGAGTACTTAGTATTTCGAGTATGAGTATTTGTAAGTACGCGTTCCAAATACTAGTTCCTATAAGTTTTTAGGAGTATCGATTTGATTTGCGGCTGACGAGTAAATATTATAAAAGTCATATATATATATATAT
>DWLR01006407.1:0-10086 GCA_018246295.1 Papilio alexanor hazarajatica
TGTTTAAAATGTAGGTGAAAAAAAAGGTAACGGTAAAAATTTGGATCTGCCCCTCTTTTGCTGCAAGGTCCTCAATTATGACGCAATTCAACTGTATGCAAAAATTAATAACAGTATTATCCCCTACACGTCACATAATTGAAGTGAAGCTTATGTTTGGACAGGACAATGCGTGGGCCGAGAATAAAACGCAGCAACGAGGATTTCCAAATAACATAGTGGCGTACATTTACGACATTCGCGCGGTTTGTGTCCGGGAGTTTTGCAGTCGCTCTCATTTAACAAAGTGCAAGCTTTTGCAGCGTTTGCGTGAAATTTGCTACGCTGTGACAATACACAGGCTCGTTTATATCGTTATAAAACCATTTCTACAAAATGTCATTGCGAAACTGCGAGAAATTATCATAACTCAAGCTTTGAATGTTTAAATTGTTTTAGCTAAATGTTATACGGATGAATGTGATAATATTCTGCTGTATTAAGGCTTAACGCTGACAATATAGAGACGAGGCGTAACTTTAATGTATTACCCACGGAATTAAAAATTTTAATTTGTAAATATCTTTTATTTATTTTAGTAACTTTATAAGAGACAAATTAAATCATCTTATAAAGCTATTCACTCACCTTTGTCGTCCCATTAATTTTTAGTCTGTAACTTAAAAGAAAAATTACAACTAATTGAAAAGACATACATAAACAGCTTACAATACAAAGCTTAAGAAAGTACTTTGCTATTCTGTCGTTTATCTTTATTTATTTATTTATACAAGTACACACAACAGATACATTATACAACATTCACAAAAGTAATATAAAACACAAGTCTGATAATTTTTTAAATTACAGGTATAAAAAATTATTAGAAAACAAACAAGAAATAAGTATAAAGTAAAATTAACATTATGTTTGGGTCTGTGCCTCTGGGGGTGAAGAAATTTGCTTTTTAAATTTTTATATGGAGGTGCAAAAAATATCAGTATTGTTTTTTCCTCTGTACAGTTCATTGTACATATGTCCGACATATCCGGGAGACATGTCTTACACTCTAAAAATTTATAATTTAAAAAAGTACAGTTTTGAGACAAAGGACTAGATTTACGGAAAATTCTCGCCTCAAATAAATCCATTACATAGTTGCTTTAGTTCAAAGCCTATTTTATTTTCGGAGTCTATACCTAAGCCATCCTATACTTACACCTAATTGATTGCTCATTGATTGCCTGCTGCACTGCGCGCCGTGTGACTGTACTTTTTTGGACTAAATTTGAATTAGCCAACTAACTTCGATGATATGAAGGAAACTACTAGCCAGGTTTGGCGTTGATAGACTTGTTATGGAGCCCGTCATAAATTGTTAAACCAATGAAATCAATTATACTGAAATATAAAATGTATACACATACGCAATAACCGAAGAGACATTTTGCAAATGGATTTTTTTAGTCACTTTAAAAGCATTTCATCCGACTATGGTAAAATGTAAAAGCTCCATAAAGTACCGTGGATAAACCTTTTCATAAATCAAAGCGCCGTTACCTGTACAGAAAACTCATTGAAAAACAGTCTGTAGGTAAAAAATCAGAACGTTTCACGAAATACACGCTATTCGTAGTAATGAAGTAGTACGATGTGTAGCAATAGATTTTTAACGAAACCCGACTGATCTGCTACAGTCTGTAGAAGAACACAAATCGAGTGACAACTCACTCTTCAGAATCGGTTAAGCCGTTAAGGCTATTAAAGAAATGGAGCGGACATATATACATACATATTTACATAATACATACATATGCATACTGGTACGTACCAGCGAATCCTGTCAGTCAGACAATAAGTTAACATGATAATATTTAAAGTGAGCACCCACTCACCATTCCGTCGTCATTTAATTATACTTCAAAAAATCTATTCCCTATTTTAAATTAGTTAGTTCTCTACAAAAACACCGGTAAACGGTCTAATAGAAATTTCTAAGAAAAAAAAGCAATTAAATGTACTATGTAATTGTGTTATTAGAACAGATGTTCGTCATCGCCTATGATTTGTGCCCGATGTAAATTAATCTTGTCGTGTTCAAATTTTCAGTTGCCACCATATCTCGTGTCGTTTCATTGTGACTGCCCTGAAACCATTAGCGAAAATGTCACAGTGCTGGCATTGTGATCGGGCCCGCGACCGCCCCGCACAATGATGCGGCCGCTCGACCCCGCCTGCACGCCCGCCTTTACCTTTACGCTACGATTCACATTTATGCCCCCGTTATAAATGACAATGACAAATTTTAACAAACCTTTTATCTACTTATCAATCCAAATATACATTAAAAAAATTTATAGCAAAATAAAAAAATCACCTCTTTTTATTTTGCTGTAATCATTACTACAGCTCCAGAATTCTTCGCATACAACTTAACAAATCTCAAGCGTCCGCATGCAGAGATTCCCATCACGTTGCGAACGAGTGGCCGACAAAGGAAAAAGGGCTTGCATACCTTATTACCACCTTTTTACAAATCCCTACTTATGTGAAATACGACACGCTCGCACAATTTAAAATGACAGCTAAGTGTATCTTTACGTGACTGAAATTGTAATTCGAAATTTAAACAAAAAAATTGAGCTACATCAAAACAAAACCAAATCAGAATTTTCATTTTCGAAAGAATTCGGTGCTTATTTTCTTTCTTAATTTTCCTTGTCAAGCTGTCATTGCTCCTTACTTTGCAATTAATCAGAAAGTCAATGAGCCGTTTTGTTTGGACACATCTAATGAAGAAGCCATCCCTTGCGGCTAAGCTAAGTAACACCTTCCAGCTATCATTTTAAAACAAACAGAAACATGAGCTACCATAATATAAAGAGTAACAAAAATTATTATATCAATATTAAATAGAAATTCTACAGCAGTAAAACAAGGTTCAACGAACTTATAACTGATCCTTTGTAAGAAACAAAGAGGGCGGAATACCCAAAGAAAAGTATTTATTGCTGTTATCTTATTTGCATGCAATTCAGTGAATTGTTGCCTTCATTCTACGCCATAAGTCGCATTGGGTTTCAACTTGTTTATAGAATATTTACTCATAAACATGCAGATTGCGGACGGGACGCGATTTTATGTAAAAATGGGGAAAGGGGAGCTATTTTATTTATTGCCCTCTTCACTCCGTAGCGTCGGAGTGAGAGATTGGGGCCGGTGCATATCTGAATCAGGCATCAAGCCTATGAAAGCACCCGTCTGAAATTTACGTATGAAGCAAATAAAAAGGTTCTTGGCGCATCCGCAATATTAAACAATTTTTCTCTCTTTTTTTTTATATCTCCAAACATTATTTTTATTCTAACCTAAATTTTCACGATTCTTTAAACAGTCAACTTAATACAATTCTGTGAAAGACTGGAAGTTGCTTAGCAGTGTTGCGATGTACATATATTTGGTATTGGATCTAAAAAAAATAATTTGGTTTTGTTTCCGTTCTTGGCGTTGGCTCTAGGTGATAATAACATTAAGGACTAATTTATTTGTGACTGAAGTATTCCTTTAAAAAACATCTCAGCCCTTTAATTATATTGAAACTAATTCTTATAAAAAAAAATATCGGAAAAAGGTATTTCGGAGTATATGAACCAAAGCAATCAACAACTAAACTCAAAAAAAAAATTGTAACATGTGACTGAGCTGACTGACTACATAGTCACATTTTACAAATCCGTTACACACTTTTATTTTTTATTTTTTTCTGACATACGCAATCTCCAAACTATTACAATTATTATTGAAGCAAATAGGACAGGCCGAATGTATTTTCCTGTTCATGATTTATTTCAAAAACAAAGGATATGAGCCAGATCGTTTCTAAGAAAGAGACGGATCACTAACGATTTGCTTTTTTATTGAACCTGTTACGCTTTTATCTTCATATATTTTATTGTTTTGTAAAGATAAATTTCCTCGCATTATTTTTTTTTTGTTTCAAATCACATCTGTTATACTTATCAAATTATAGTAGTATAGTAAAAAAATAATAATATGCTAGTTAAAATAACTTCTTAAAACTTAAATCGCTAAACCTAAATACTTTAAACAGTAACAAATGTAAAAGCTTTTAAAATGTTCAAGCTCGATAACTTCTTCGCGAACTCCCCGGGCAAAGCCTAGAAGTTACACAAATAATCTGGGAAATAGTTTTGCGCCTCGACGCCTCATAACAACATATTTTGCGTCAGTCTGTTGCGTTTAACGCTGTGTTTCACTTTGAAGTTGCCGAGAAGTCTATTTAAGATCAGTTTCTTGAGCCAACAAAGACTCAGACCAGACAGCTTGATTATGTGAACACTGTTGTAACAATAAAAATCATACAACAAAAGAAGAACGAAATTAGTCCCTTAGTTTTATGTAGTATATACTATATGTATTTTTTGAGAAAGTAATTTACATTTTAAATAATTACACGACTCTACAAAAACAATTATTTCTTTGTCCTAAGGCTTATTTTAGGATTTTTTGGTTAATTATGCACAAAAACGAAAATAAAATACATTTGTTGGTATAAAGTTTTCTTTGGTGATAGTTATAGTAATAATACGAATTTCAATCATTTTTTTATAAATTTTAATTAATTTTGATACATTCAAAAACACCGCACGAATAGAGTGGGATTCACGTTCAGATAGTGCTGGCAGGTGGCACTCGAGTGATAAACAACGATCAGGTGTTTTGTACAAGTCTACAAAAAATTAAAATGTAGTCGCGAAAGTGTAAATATGATGCTGATGCATTTTGTTACATATGTAAATTTATTAAAGACATATCACGTTCTCTGTGAATCCTGTCCTGTTCAGCATCAAGACAAGCCATGGCCTTCACATGGTTTGGAAGGTAAGCAATTTTAATTAAGCGGTAAATTGAATATTATAAATATATTAATTTTTATTTCTCTACTTTAGGTTGGAAAATAAAAACGTGCACTTTTAAATTATTTTCCACTTTTTTGTAAGCTATTTTGATAGTCAAACTAAATAAAAATAATAAACATGTTTATTTGAATGTTTTCATCTTCAATTAAAAATTAAAATCACAAATTTTGAAAAATATCGTTCAATTGGTCTCCTAAATACAAAAGTAAACTTTTTCATGTCAAATATTTTTTTTCCTCTAATCACGACCTAAAATAACGAAATCTTATGTTTTAAAGTCAAAGTATTTTTTTTTGTTGACCCGTGTTATTATTTGAATGAGAAGAAAACGGGTAGCAGCATCCTTTTCTTAGTACGGTGGAACATACTGCGTACGCCAACCCGTCTGCCATGCGTGGCGATTATGGCACATTTCTCCTTTATTGATGCGATCAATGGAGAGGCCTATGTACAGCAGTGGACGATCATAGTCTGAGATGATGATGATGTCTTAAAGTAATAGTAGATTATAAAAATAATTTACTAATATTAATTTATCAATTCCAGGTAAATTTAAAGTCTGTGCTAGGACATGGTTCAAGTCAAAATTCGAATGGCGGATTCGCACCCATGACCTGTTGTTCGGTAGTCCGTACCATTAACCATTAAGTTATTGGTGCTTATTAATTTGTGATTAATAAATATAATTAAACAACCTTAAGTCTAATAGGCGTCGTTGAATAAAACATATTAATCATAATGTATAACTTTGAAATGAAATGAGCCTCTTGTGAATCATTATAAGATATTTTAAGATTAAAACTACGTCATTCCAGTAAGTTGGATGTAACAAAAATTTAAATACGTATTAATTATTTCAGTAACTACATAAACTGAAAATTTTACCACATACTTTCCACTATCGCAACTTTAACTTGTTAAGTGTGTAGGTCAGTATGTTTGTAATTTCATTTAATAATAAAAAAGACTATTAATTTGTTCGTAAAATTTTGTGATAACTATTCATTTTATGCCTCACTGACATCAATTCTACCATTTTTTTTAATTTGTTGTCTGTCTGTGCGTCACGATTTAATTTTAGAATACCTTGACCGATCTTAACGAAATTGGTATATAGCAAGAACACATGACTGCACGACAGATAGGATATATATAATATCTGTATGTCTGTCTGTTTGCTGTATGTCCCGATACAACTTAAGAACGGCTTGACGAATCTTAACGAAAATTGGCTTGCAGGGAGAACACGTGATTGCGAATATGGTAGGCTATATAAAATATCTGTCTGTCCGTCTGCTGTATGTCCCGTTATAATTTATGAATATCTTGACTGATCTTAATGAAAATTGGTGTATAGCCATAACACACGATTATGCAAATGATAGGCCATATTAAATATTTGTATGTACGACATAGGCGAATGTAGATTGGTATAATACAAAAATATGTGATTGCTCAAATGATAGGCTATATAAAATATCAGTAAACTTAATGATAACTAAAAAATATATTTTAAAAACATTAATTTGTATATTCCTAATATTGATCTATTGAACGAGTTAGCTGCTTACATATTCTGTGCTGTTGTAACAAATCAATATGTAACATTAGCACTTCGAGCGCAGGCTGCAGCGGAACCCCCAACTTCTGGCAGAATCAATCCAATCAATTAAATTCAAATTTAATGTATTTAGTGCCATTTTATAATGTCATATTAAGTACCGTATATAAGTATACATTCCCAAAGAGGGTTGACGTCAGGCAGGCGGCCGGCCGTAAAACCAGTTGCAGTATGGACTACGTTAGAATTCAGGATACATGGAAGAGTAGTACATACTGTGCCGACCCTACGCAAGTGGGAAAAGGTCAGGGAAATTATGAACGAGTGCGAAGCCACTGGCAGCATCTCGTCTTTAATAACCTTATGAAACTGAAGGTATAATTTCAAGTTACGTAATTGTCACAAGCTAGGCAAATCGTCTGCCTTGAAATGCATAAATACCACGTGAAGTTCTTATTACTTTCGCTTCATGAGTATTGTAACTCAAACATTCATTTTTTATCGTGCATAGAAGAAAAAAAAATCTTATTTCTTTTTGAAGAGGTGAAATTAATACACTGATTTCATAATCACCATCACAGTACAATTGATAATCATACGACTCTTTGAAAAAATACTAACCTAACTTACAAATCTTAATTTCGAATTTAAAGTTCTTTCACAATTTAATCTCGTGCGTTTACCTACCAAATCGACAAATAACCATCCAAATCTGATTTGTAAATGGCTGAATTTTATGTGCGAAAATTCAAATTTAACATAACACTCACGCCCGTAACACATAGAGGTAGACAGATAGTATGGATTTCCACTTGGCGCAATCTTGGCACGTTTCTTCTCCATCCATACAACTACGCATACAGGCTTATCGGTTACGGGTTACTCCTTATATCGCCTTTCTTGAGGATGTCATCAACTTGATCAACATAAGTCTTAGTAAGTCCTACCAACCCTGTTTCAAGTTCGAAATTGATTTTTTTCGAAGTTGATTTGAACTCACAATTTAGTACGCAGTGTGTGCATGCGTATAATCGTGCAATATCTTTGATGGGGATGTTATAAAAATTAAATTTTACACTCCCTAGACATCGTCTCGCGGCACGCAACGAACAAGACTTGGGTAATTAAAAACGTGACCGTCGTCACTTGTCTCCCGAATGCCCATAAGGGTTTTATCTACTTCGCGCCACTCACTCCAATGATCTTTGTTTATTAGAAACAAACTTTTATGTTCGGTCTCGAATTTTGGACATTTTGCGCACATAATATTTTTATTAGTCCCATTACGTTTACAACGTTAATAAAGTGCAAAATGCGACAAGATTATTTACGTCGCATAATGTGTCACGGGCGATGGCGAGCAAATCGGAATATAGAATGAGAGAAGGTACTTAGTTTAAATAGCTGTATTAAAAAAGCAAATAGGATAGTTTATTTGTAGAATTCAAATACTTAATTTTTCATAAAAGAGAGGTGACAGACGAGCAAGCGGTAATCTAAGTGACAGCTACCCATAGGCATCTGCAACAAGTATGTGCGAGTTGCAGATACGCTGCCTATCTTTAATAGACAAAGGAGGGGATCGACAGAATTTTTTTTTTGTCTTATTCTTACTCTTCCCTGTCAAATGCTTTTTACTTACTAAAATTTGGTTCCGGCACCTCACTCCTCAGATGAAACGCAGAATACTTTTATTTCAGGCCTGTCGAGCGGGCCATTCGTGCAACAAATGTTGTTTTTGCGAACTCTACCACTATCAAAACGCAAACCTTGCCATCCAATATGAAAATTCGACGTATTATTAATTATTATTATTAAATCAGCAAAAGCTTTGAACGCAATGACTCCTGAAACATTTATTTCGGCAATTATTCACTAACAGAAACATTCTAATAAATTGTTTCATTAATTTTTTTTTGTAAGATCCGTTTAAGGTCAAAAAACAATAAAAAATTGAAAATTTAATTTAGAATTCTTGTCAAAACTATTTTTTTTAAATGTTATTTTGTTTGATATAGTTATGATTTACGTAACATATATAATAACATTATAAAGGGAGAAGAGTTATTGTTTGTTCCGAATAAACTCATAGAGTATTGAAATCGGTTCAGTACTGTCAAAAATTCTTTCAATAATAGAGAGCTCTTCTATTTGCGAGTATTCAAGGCTAAATTTTCGTTTATCTATCTATCTATTACCTATATATCTCTCACGAATATTTATTAAAGCTTTGTCTAAGTTGCCGACGCTATTTTACACAACAAACTTTCCGTTGACGAAATTTATTCATGACGTGATCCCTTGTAAATACATTTGGGAGTTTATTGTCGTAATGAATTTGATATGGCTTATGAAAATAGGCTTATCTCGCCTTACTTCTAGCCTTTCCTTACTCAACCTTTAACATATTTCATAAAAATTTCATTTTTGAAATGTAAGACATACATTTCAGAGTTCAGAATGATGTTCAAATATTTGACATTAATCTGAGATACTTAATTAGTTAAATTTCTTAAAACTACATAGAGTACTATATAACTATACTATATAATCAAAATTAACTGGAGTCCCTTTAGGCAAGGTTCCGAAGATACTGGCAGCGTTCCCCTTTGAATAGCTAGACTAATTCTTTGTCCGTAATGTTCAAATATATTTAAAAGTTAGCATTCAATTAAGACAACCCATATGTGTCATTACAAATTATTAACTAAACTATTTGACCTGATATCTTCAGATACATAAAATACTTTTCGTTCCTGCCTATGTCGGGCATGCCGTAACCAAATTGAAAATTCCAAAGTCGTTTTTATAAAACGGGCGGTATACATTTAGCCCAAAAAGTTTTACAAATTTGTTAATAAATGGTCTTAAACTGGCCAAATATTTTTTATATACTATTAAAATAGCGCTTGTAAATTTTTAAACTTTTTTATGTTACTTGTTACGCATTTCTTTATAATACGCATCTTATGTTTTTGGAAAGATATAACCTTTTATTATAATTATTACTTTTTAACAAGATCAGTTTTTGTTCCGATCCGAATAAGCTAACATTTAAAACAAAAAAGAACATAAACTCAAAATATATCCACAAAGAACACAAGTTGCAGACGGCTATGCGCAAGTACTAATCGATATCGAATAAATATTGTTGAATGGCGTCTTTGCGCCGGTAGAACTACATATTTTTATGTACAGATACTAATGATAGAAGCACTAATGGAAGACAGTTCATAATAGTATGTGGTTGATATTATAATCGGTACTCTGCTTTGGTTAGTTTGAATGAAATAAATAGGATGGTGTTACATAAACTAGAAAGGTGTGGTTGGCGTATAAGGTGACATGGTAAAGTAAGAGAGTGACGGATCATAATCCTTCATTTTAGTCGTTAGTTTTTCACATCGATCCATAGATCAAAACATTAACGAAGACTTGTGCTAACCCTACAAAAACTAGGAAATGCGCTGGAATATTTTGATGACAGCTTAGGATTGCAACCTTTTTTCGGAGACAAAATAGTACCTATTTTTTGAGTAATATAATAATAACTTAAATTGTGAAAGCACTTTTTGGAAATTTTGAAAAAAAAAAACATACATTTAT
>DWLR01006408.1:0-10086 GCA_018246295.1 Papilio alexanor hazarajatica
GCTCGAAATGTGCTGGGTTTTCTCGACATAAAATCTGAACAGCGCGATCGCGCTGCTTGGGACTCAAACGGTTAAGTGAAAAAAAATTGGGCCTACGACAACTCACTCATCATACGAAACGCAAAACAAGTCTACTTCAAGCATATGATCTGTGAGGTCGTGGTATATTACCGGGCCACTTGTGCATCAGATGTTGTTGTTGCGGACTCTATCAAAGCAATTTAAAATTCCCCCTATTTTTCCAGCATAAACTTGTCACAATGGCCTATGGAATGGCATAATGGTTTCACAATTATGTATGTCAAAATGATTTATCAAATGTGCACCATTATGAAACCAATTAAAATAGCAGAATAAGTGACAAATATTTATATAAGCATTCATCAGCATTATCATCGCCGCCTATGGTCGTCCACTGCTGAACATAGGCACCCTACATTGATCGCCACAAAAAACTATCGCGAATTCTTATATAATATAACGTCGAGGTCGATTCTTGCTCATCATTAGGTTCAGTGAAACAGAAACTATTTCTACTGTGTGTATCTTGATAAAGCACTTAAAGCTACCTTCCAGCTTCGTAGTTTTATTAAAATACGCAGAATCCAAAGCGTCTTAGTCATTCGCAGAGATTTTACAACTTGAATACGTAATTTATGACGCCGAGAGAGAGAGCGCCGCCACTGAGAGCAGGAGTTAGCATAACTTAACTAGTGCTGGAAGCTTCAAAAGCTCTATTTTCATATGAAGCGCAGATATAATCAAAACATCTGTATTATCCCTCTCCCTATATAATAGCCCTCTCTTAGCGAAATCTTTATCAGCTTTTTAACAGACGTTCTGTATTCGAAATGTCAGACAATATGACGAATGCATCGATCAAAAAGTGACAGTTGTAATACAAAGGTTTGTCCCAAATCGTTTTTATTTATCATTTTTAAATAATTTACACATTACTATGATATCTTGAGCTACAGGCAACCTGTAATTTACCGGTGCGCTCCGTTGGAGATCCCTCTTCTTGAACCCAAAGGTGGCAAAGGTGACAAGGGGGTTTTTAGTTTCCCACTGAAGCCAAACAAACTTATACTAGGGTACACAGCGTTACTATATGAAATAATGAAATTACGTCACGCAATGAAGAAGTTTCACGTAAAAAAATATTTATTTCGGGGACATGGTCGATAGCCGTCAATCTCCGAAAACATCGACGAGTCATACAAATTATACAAAAGCAAATCAAATTATATAAAACCTGACTGTTTATTTACTATCTCTTTCTTGTGATAGGATATGAGTCTATCGTTAAATGTCGGGCACAAACTAGCCCCGAAAAAAAAAAAGATATTTTTGTCAATCAACTAAACCATATATCGGATGTAAGCCAGATTATATTACATATTCACATTATGTATTACATAAAAGTAAACGAAGAATTATAATTATTATATTCCATTATAAAATACCAAATATTCCAATAGCAATTACATTAAAATGCTTTCAAAACAATAACTTGCATTACAGAAACAAATAAAACTTCCCTCTGGCTATTAAAATATTTTATCTGTTATGAATATAATCTTCGTTTTACGGCTGCTTCTAAATTTGAACCGTTTTAAGTCTAACAATAAAGAAGACATAAAATCATAAGGAACCTCTTTGGAAGGATTATTTTGTGCTGTGTTATTTGCCTTATTTTTGCTTTTCTATAAATTCTTGTTATTTAAAAAAAATATCCTATCGTTTTAAAACCCTTTTCATAGGTCCCTCCAAAGTCCATAACACCGGGTCATAATCGGCTAATGACCTCCTTCTCGAAGTAGGACTTAGAACAGAGAATGCTTTCCTCAGTTGAATTTTGACATTTAAAACTTTCATGTATGTAAAGGATTAAATAAATAGACTTACATCAAAGTGATCCTCATATAAATAAATAGTTGTATTTATATTTATAGCTGATGGGTCTTGTCGTACGAGCCACTTTTTCGTTTCGTTTGGTTTTGCGGAGCATAAATAAAAATTTATCGAGAGTTTTAATTGATGTCGTTTTACATAGGGTCAGCACAATAATTATTTTTCGATCTTACTTTTGAATTGTCAATATAACTACTGTATCAAGAGACAGAAGTGACGTCACAAAATGGCGGTACTTGTTTTGTTTCTAAAATTGAAATTGGTTTTGGAAACGTCAAATTTTATTATTAAACGCTGCTTTTACGCCGCAGTAAGAATATTTTCGCCTGATTAGACCCGTAAGTACATAATGCCATAGTTTTTAAAAAAAATTTCATCACGTCAACTGTAGGAAAATTAGAAATGACGAAAAGTTAAATTTTGCAGACCAAGTTGATTATAATTCGCTTGATCCTTTGTTATTGTTAAAATGTTTTGATAGAAGGAGCTTTATATTTTTATGAGATATATCACAGATTCGTATAGGATTCCTGTATACTTCCTTGATTAAATAAAAGCCAGTGCACAACGATTATATTGTGCGTGAGTGACACATTATAGAAGTTTGTGTAAACAGTTTGACTATCTTAATATATTGGCATAAGCGATCTGTTAATTATTTGATCTGTCACGCTCCACTGATATGTTTGAGATCATCGTTGCGTTATTAAGACATAATTCAATATTATGCATGTTCGCACTATGTCGATACAACAGGAGAGGAGAGCTGTTGAACTGTGTTATTTATGTTGATTTGTCTTTATTATATATCATTGTTGTTTCTTTTATAAATAAAAATATGTATACATTAGATTGCTAAATTCGGCAAATTCTAAATAACGTCCCTTGTAGACCTGCAACAATCAGAATTACCATTGTGTAGGTAAGAAGAGAAGATATTTTCTGTGGCGCTATACCACACCTCGTCCCCCTGAGTTGACCAGAGTCGTTGGGTCGATGGATAACTAAAAAATACTAACGTAAAACAATATTATTACTAAAATTATTTACTGCTAATAAAAACAACACAATTAATATTTACAAATTACTCTGTATTTAACTCATAGAATTTTTTCTTTCAGATTCCCTCTAACATTTTAGTCAGAGATCTTATTTATCTTATTGTTTTTGTTATTTGTTCCTTTTTCTGACTTTTTTTATTACATATTTAACTTTCTATGAATTTATCTCGCATATTTTTTCAGCTAATGGTGTACAGAATATTTTTAACAATTTTGAGACTAGAGAGAGAGTTTAAGCGTTCCACTCGTGCCAAATATGCTGCTGCCTTTTGTTCTAAAACATTTTTTTGAAGTAGGCGGTTAATGAGCAAGTCGATAAACTGATTTTGAACGACTGTTACCCATAGACATCTGCAACAAGGTAATCGAATTGCAGATGCGTTGCCTACCATTAATGGTGAGAAGGGGGGATAAAAAAATATGATATTTACTTTTACTATATATCCCCATGCCCATCAAATCCTCTTTTTTTCCCATCTTTTACTATTATAGAAGGAAGGAGGAGACTACAATTAGGCCTCTGATAACAAACATTATCAGAAGAAACGCAGAATACTTTTACACAACGCCTATCTTCTGTGAGGTTGTGATATTTCACCGGTCGAGCCGGCCTTTCATTTAACAGAAGTTGTTGTTGCGGGTACTACAATTGTAAACATAAATGGAAATAAAACATTTCTTAAATTATCAAATATAAATATATGCTATTTGTACTAGTAAAAGTGAATTCGATACTGTAAATTTCAATTTCCTATATATATGTTGGTTCGTTCGTATTATATAAATAAAGTTGTTTCACATTAAAATAGAAAGTTAGCTCGTCTGAATGCAAATTCAAATGAGCTAAATGTTGAGTCGTGACGGGTGGACGTGAGTCGTTAGCTCCGTCTCTGAGCTCGGGCGGACGCGACTACATAAGTTTCTCACATTCATTACACAACTATTCCTCATTCACTATTAGAAAGATAAAGTTATTAAGAAAGACGGCAATTATTATAAATTAAAAATTAAGTTTTTGTATGCATAAAGAAAAGAAGCACTTTTTAATCGACTTCCAAAAAAGAATGTGGTTATCAGTTCACCTGTATTTTTACGTTACAATTTTATTGGATGGAAATGGGACACTCGCATGGGATAGAATCCCATTGTAATTTTGATTGTCATTGAACCTTGAGTTCCTGCCTTGCCCTGTTTGGATTTAATGGTTTTGTAATGAGACCGAAAAGTGAAGCCACATAAAAGTCACCGATTGGTGACCCCGCGAATTCCGCGTAATCCCACAATATACACATAAAACTATACAATACAAAATTTCTTTATCTGAAAGATACTGTTTGAGCTTTAAAATAATGTAAAAACCACCTCAAACTTATATAAGTACTACACGCTGACATTACGAAAATAAGTTTCACTTTGCAACTTCGTATTTGTACGGCGGCTGAACGGGACAGAAAATTTCTCGAAAACCGCTCGGTAGTCGAATAAGACCTTCCGTGTCTATAAATGACAATGATTTTTTTTAATTTTACGCGGAAATTAGACATTGAATTTAAACTCGTTTTACAGATTTTTTTGCGTTTAATTAATATTTTATTTCTCGTAGTACCGTATAGAGCGCTATACAGCGCTCGTGGTCACGGGGGGGGGGGGGATATTTCAGTAGTCTTTCGAACTTTTGTAACTTGTAGGTAACGGTGTTCTTTTCCGCTGTTTCATTAACTTTCGCTTATGAATATATCCTTCTCTGTCAGCGTTATTTTTAATTATACTCAACTCCTAACGGCCGAAACGTGTTGGCTTTTTAACAAGATAATAATCTTTTATCATAATTTGGTTGTCGAATTCAAAAATAATTTTACAAATCCAGTTGGCAGTTCTTAAGAAAACGCGTTCAAATAAACATTTCATCTTTAAAATATTAGTATAAATGTATAAGAGCCAGTTTTATATTGTAAAGACGTATTACTATTTGATTACATGTTTGTAGCAAATGATAGAAAATTATTTGCCAAGCTTTAACATAAAAGGCGTCGTTAACAGTGTGTTTTAATTTGTTTTTTCCTCTACATAACTGCAAATGTAACTCGTTATATTCAACCCTTGTATAGCGGAAGTTAGAGATGGATTTCATATTGTTGTGTTCAAAGGAGACAGCCGCACCAATGGCACACTTAAACCTGTATAGATCGCTAAGCATAATGCAAACAGAGGGTTCTTTTAATGCATTTCCATAAAGGAAGTACGTTGACCCGCGATACTATTTATAAATGTTATTGACTATAAAGGGATATGTTGTAGGTTTTTTCCTTCAATTTTAGATATTTGCACATAGAATTCAACTTTTTTTTCATTAAAGCTTGTGGCAAACAAGCAAGTGGTCACCCAAGTGACTGCTACCCATAGACGTCTGCAACAAGCATTTGCAGATGCGTTGTCTACCTTTAATAGACAGAAACATGGACATTTTGTTCTCTTATTCATCGCCTCCCTTGTCAAATCCTCTTTCGCTACCCACCTTTTTCTTATTAAGATATGTCCATGTTAATTTAATAGGGAAACTTACGAACTTGTAAACTGTAATTACCAATTTAGAAAATAAATAGTACGTTATTTTGCACAAAGATAATAAACTTAAATTGTATGTATGTGTGATCATTCACACGTTGATTTATGTTAAAACATGTAGACAAGTCAATTGAGACTGTTTGTATATATAGCTTAACATTGATGGTTCGAGCCAAAAAGCCGGTGCGCATATTCTGTATTGTTTGTTTCCACGAAATGACCGCCAGCGAGTGAATATTCCGTGTACAGTCAGCAACATATATCTATATAACATTGGGATATGGAACACCAAGTTGAACTTTGATACTTTAGAATAGAGTCTATCACTCATCGTATTCATTGGGTCATTTAAAACCTTCGTCGTAGGGTGTACTGTTAACAGTTTTCGACGCACTCCGCTAATGGATTTGAAGCGCAACATTGTTTTCAGATGCATTGCAACAAATGGAGATCGGACATTTGCAATCAGAAAGGTTTTCATGTTATAATTTGTGGGTTACAATGTACTGAGTACATTGTAAGGCTGACCAAAAGGGACGAATGTTTTTTAAACTTATCCTTAAATAATGCTCGACCCTTATAAATTAAAATAAATGTAACTGAAATATAGAGGTAGAGAAAACTGAATAACTTACTTTACGCCTAAGCATCTCATACTATTCACTGTCTATAGTTTGTTAAAAACAGATTGGTTGATTTGACAGCTTTCAAACAGATGTGACTAGTGCTGGTTTATTAATCAATCTGTTATCGATGTATGCAGTTATTATATTAATCTATGTCATTACTGGTAAAAAATAAAGTTAATAAAATCAATCAAACAAATATAGGAGTGAAAAACACTCGCACTGACATTCAAATTTCAATTATATACAAACTAATAGTCCATAGTTTTCAATGTGTTCGAGGAGAATACATTAATCTCTTTAAGACAAAATAAATAAAAAAATAATTAATGAAAGAAATAAGAAATAATAATAAAAAAAACACAAACACATCTGACGTTATTTAGTGACATGCAATTATTGTTAACTAGAAACTAACACTATGCAATAAGACATGTGTCGTTCAATCAATATTTATATACAGATACATCTGTTAAGAACAAAAACAAAATGTCCCTCGGGCACCGTATGTTTTTCAGGGATAAATACCTATCTATGTGCTATTCTACACTATAATCTATCTCTGGGACAAATTTCACCCAGATCTGTTCAACCGTTCTGGAGTTACTTGGTAACGTTGACCCATCCCTTCAAACTTTCGCATTTATGATATTAGTAAGAAGAATATGATTTGTTGATTTCGACCCAGTTAGTGTTGCAAGCTATTTACTAGTAATTTTGACGTTAAAATAATCGAAAAAAGTGTCCACAAACAGTTTAATAATTCAGGATATTACATGTATTCTATATTCAAAACAAAGTTTCTGTTGCAATAAAATAAAACGTGGTTTCATTAAGTATAGAGCGAACAAAGGAGCAAGTCTCAGGATGCAGCTAACGATATCGCTCCAAGTTCCCTGACTCAATTTAACAGAACTCGTCGGCAATTTGCACAAATTGGAGTGCGGGGAAGTTGACTTGGGCGTTATCGCACCGCGGCGAACTACAGATGTCTAAATGTGTGATGCAGTCGCTAATGTCTTCAGTTCTGATGCAATTACTTAAGACGTGAGAGAAGCCAGTGGCTAATCGGAAATGATAATTGTTACAAATATATTCAGTAGCTTATCTTAATGACTAAGGTACCAGATTTTGTTACGTACTTAGATTATTGCCCGACTCATACGAAGGAAATGTTTTACTCGTTCAACAGGGGTACAATCAATTAGATTATTTGTATTTTAACTTAATTATTTTTTGCTTGATTTAGTGAATTGATATCGCTTATAACGAGCCTGGAATAAGTTGCCAGCGTCAGATTTTCCGTTTAGTTATGACGTGGGCATCCAAAAGAGAAGAGTGAATAGCGTAATCCTCGTTAATGGCGCAATAACTTACGATCACTTAGGAAAGTGACCGTAAGTAGGAACTTAGCATCAGGTGGGATTATGCTAACTAGTTTTTATTTGAAAATTGATTGAATTAATCTATACATTATTGATTAAAATATGTGTCAGGAAATAATATATTGTCAAACAACTGACACTGACAAGGCATGGATACTTTCTGATGGATTGCATCAACATTTATAATGTATGAAGTAACCTGACCTTCTGATGTCTTCAATATTTTACAATTATAACTACTCTCCTTGAATTATACCCGATAAAAATTGTCGTTATATAAATACCACACTATTTAAATAATGTTCTAATATTTTATACTAAGTCGGTGATTGTTTTTATTAAAAAAAAAAATCATTTTCGTACGTATGTGACGGTAACGTATTTTTTTGTTACTTTATCCAAAAACATTGCATTAATTTCTTGCTTGTCTGCTCCATAAATATTAACAAAGCCAAAATTGGCGCACGTTTTGTTTTACTTCGGCCTCGGATATATGACAAATATGGAGTTATTCTAATTATTCTGCCTCTGGGCGATTTTACGAACGGGGTGATTTTTTGTGTACGATTTTTATGACATGAGCCCAAACATGGTTGCTTAATTTGACCGGAGTAGACAAAGCATTCATATCTACTTATATATAAATCCGAGCTGTGTATCCATTGCCATATATTGTCATAAGACACATAGACACATATATTGTCTTATGACAATATATGACAGTGTATCCACTGTCACATATGATAGTGGATATAAAATTAAGATTTTTGTTCTGCACATATTTAAACATTTTTGCTAATTAAGGTGAAACAGCTATTTTGGTTGATGTTTAAGATTAGCGGCAAGATTTAAGTTTTATGAATAAAATAAGAAAAAGTAAAATAAACAAAATTAATAAAAACTCTAAAATCCATACCTCTACTAGGGGTATTTCTTATATTGCTTTTCTTTGACTAAAATATCTATACATAAATAATATTTTCTATTAATATTATGATAGAAATCTACCACAAAAGCGGACTGAACGCTTCACGAACTTTAGTGAACCGCTGAAACTGATGTAGATACGACACATATCAAAATTTCATGAATAAGAGAACACGTCAAAAGGCATACAGGATGTTATCTCAACTCAAACTGCCTTCAAGTTCACATTCAAGTTGCACTTGGAAAACAGTGGTGACTTATCGAATATTAGTTTTATTTAGAATTTTGAATCCTATTGCTCATTTGTACGGTTGATAACTGAATGAAATAGTCTATAGTATTGTTATGTATGAAAAATAAATCTAAAAAAATTTTAAGCATTCGCAACATTTTCCAAAGTTAAGTGAAAAAGATTTTGTATGTATAATTTCTTTATATGTAAAATTTTAGTTGTGTGTTTGAAAACAAATCATTTTATTTTCATAACTTAAGTTTAAAGATGTTGTAATCGGTATTCCTTATGGTGTATGGCGAGCCCTCAGATATCTAGACTGCCGTAAATATCATAGGGAAAAGGGATGGCTGGATATCATTACGATACGGAATCTTGACTTCGTGTGGGCGAAGTTTTCATCTCCTTTTCTCATAGTATTAATATAATGTATTAGCAAATAAAATCTCCTGTATTTTGTTCTAAGTGGCAAAAAACGGTGTTGATTTATTTATTGTACACACTTGACCAAAGCTTAACATATTTTCTGTAAAATGTAAAAATTCTTGATATATAAATAAATAAATTAAATATAGATATCCGTTAGTATCATTACGCGGCTATCAATATAGTTGTATATTTTTTCCATAAAGTTACATAAAGCAAAAGTCAATCATCGACCCCATATTTTGCGCGGCACAATAGACATAGCTCCAGTATCGCGCGGCCTTTAAAAGGGATCGGGTTTTAAAGCTGTCGCGTTGAGCGAAGCAATTTACTCGTTTGATTGATGCACGTTTTGGGTATTACACGGCGCCCAGCGAAGACCTACGAAAATCCGCTAAAGTCACTTCATGCCAAATATTCCGTAAGGAATTAAGATTTATTTTAGCCTCTGAAATTATTGCATATTTTTTACGATTATTTTTATTGTGTTTAGACAGTAGACAGTAGTTAGATTTTCATTTTTAAATAAATATGGAGTAGAGAAAAGTCCGGAAAATATATATTTTTTGTAGGCAAGCAAGTTAAAATTAAAACTTAAAATTGCAGATGCGTCGCTATTTGTTATACAACTGATTTATATACGCCACGTTGTAATATTTAAACTAGGCAGACAAAAGTCAGAAAACATGTTGTACCTACTATCCTACGGTCGTTCTAAGGGTCTGTTTAAGAGAAATGTTAAATGCGCCAAATTTCAGACATAATGCTTCATTCTTCTTGATATGTTACCGAAGTTTACACAACACCTATTAATACCTTTTCTAATCAATCACAATCAAAAGCAAAAATGTATCAATTATAATGTGTGTCTGCAACATTGTAATCTCTTCCTATTACAGCATTGTCTATCGGTTTGTCGGAGGGCCATTATGGGAGAGTAAACAAGTGTA
>DWLR01006409.1:0-10085 GCA_018246295.1 Papilio alexanor hazarajatica
ATTTGAAATTTGTTTTCGTATGTCATTTCTTAGAGTCGACGTGGACTAATCACATTAAAATGCATAAAACAAAACCAACTACAAATTATGACATTGTCATTTATAGCCGCGGTACGCCTCAATACAAATCCATTAATTTCAAAGATAATCCTTTTTTGAAGTTGATTAAAAAAATGTAATTAAAAACGAATGAATTGATTAACATTGAAAATATATTTAATAAAGTCTAATGCAGTGTAATTATTGTTTATAGGTGGTACCATGGTACTCTAACGCGTGTGGAGGCCGAGGGTCTGCTGCGAGACGCCAACGAAGGAGCCTTTCTTGTCAGGAACAGTGAATCCGCAAAGCACGATTATTCTCTGAGCTTAAAGTAAGTTAGTAACAGACCATCGAATATATAGAATAGTAAGATAGTAAAAAAAATTGAAAATCATAAACGTAATCAATTTTGTACGTAGATTATTTCTTAAGTCTATTATTAGATTATATATTCCATGTTACTCAATTTTTAAAGTCTTTGATATTTATAATATTACACATAGTTACGACCTAATACTTTTTGCATGACAGACTGATGGATATTGCTATTCTGGGGTATGTATGTATATCTCATTATGACTTCCTCTAGTCTAAACGGCTGAGCGATTTTGACAAATAATACGTTATTCGATTCATATATTTCCCCAGTGTGTCATGTAAGGGTATAAACAGGATTATTGATTTTTTATATTACTAGTATTATATTCATTTTATAATATAAAATGTATCGTGAGCTAGTTTCTAACCAAAGCATCTGTTATTAGGTCGACCCGTGGGTTTATGCACATGCGTATATGCCGGGGCGGCGAGGGGTATACACTGGGAGGCGCGGCTACCGCCTTCCCCACCGTGCCGGCCCTCCTGCGGCACTACGTTACCGCGCAGCGGTTACCTGTGCGCGGCGCCGAGCACATGGCCCTGTCCACCCCATTGCCCGCAGTACTTCTCTAAGCAGCCGTAAAAGCAACCGTAACATGCGGCCAGCCAGACGGCTACCTTCCGGCTAGCCGCATCGCAACCCGAACGTGCTCGGTCAGCGACGACCAGTTGGAAATTAGCACGATCCGCGTAGTGCGTACTGCAACAGTAGTCCGGCTGGCTAGTGGAGCCACAGCACTTCGAATGATCGATGAGGGCTGACAGCTTCGTCGTAGTGCGACCGACCATGATGCTCCTAACCGTAATTTGAGTATTGCCTCTTAACCAACCACCTGCAGTATTACTGTAAACCATCAGCTTTGTGACCAGAACGCTTCGATACTCTTCGAACTCAAGCGATTTTAATCCATATAACAATAGTGATTAAGTGTGATATGCAATGGCAGCATAATATAATTACGTACTTTATATTTTAGCTTTAGACAACCCAGTGAATATTACCAAAGAGGAATTAGGTTAGTGTACTTTAGTTGCGACGTTGCAAGTCGATTCGTCTATTCTAGTCCCAAATAGCAGCAAAATAAAAATGTAAATTGATGTGTTAGCATTTGTATACTCGACATTGCTTATCGATGTCTTATCGATGTTTTATCGATGTTTTAGGCAGCACTAACCGATTGTTACATGACTTGGTTGAGAAAGTGACAATCATCATGAATTAATTTGTAGAGTGTTATCTCTGTCACACGATGCGACATATTTCATGCTGTTGACAGAAACTATAAAATTGACACAATATTAACCTTAATATATTATAAAATTTCTATAGCTAAGACATTTTCATTTTCTATTTATTGTATACTTATTATATTTAATTACACATGGAGTATTTATTTCAGGCGTAAAAGTGCATATTTTAATGGCGACTTATCGTTAAAATTTAGTCCAAAATGTATTTTTAACATATCCTAAATGTTTCATTCATTCAAATATTGATAACACATTCGTTATCGTTTCTGTTTGTTACAATTGGGTATTTATTTTTGAATTTCGTTTGTTTTATATAAACATGGCCTAAACATAATTAAAACTAGGAGGTTATAAACCCTGTATACGAACGTGTATTAATATAATCTGCGTAGTAGAAACATAAGACACCCATTTGTGTGGCCCGAGTTCAAATCTGATCAAGCTTGGATTTAGTCATTTCTACTTTAGTATGTTGCTGGCTGGTTATGTTAGTATATCTAAACTCTGGTGTAAAATGGATTAATGATAGCAAATTTATTTGGCACACATTTCTTTGGCCGTTCCAACTCGTTAAGAGTCTTGCTTGAAGTGTCCAATGTAGTGAATATCGGTTGAAACATTTTATTTATGAATATGTTTTTCGAAACACTAAAACCGTCGTATCACTAAGGCGCACTTTAATTGTTATAAAAACGGTAATATTGTACGGCGAATATAAAAGCTACGTAGTTCCCTATGAGTCACAGGGAACTACGTTAGATAAGCGACGGTCACGGAATTGTATCGATCGCAGTACAAAACGTTGCGTCAATTGTATCTGACAAAACATACGAAATTTTGATACATTCGAAAAAACATTGTCATTATACAAATCTCATATTTGCGTAGTTTAACGCTCGGAAAATAATCTAGAAATATTATTAACGTAACTTTTACTTAGCATATAAATAGAAAATAGATTTTTTTCTACAACACTTGCTCTCTTTCTATTTTAAAACAAACATGTTGCGGACGTGAAAATAAGATACGAAATTGTCATTAACAAAATATGGTGGAATTAAATTGATATTCTTTAAGACATGAAACTCGCAAAAAAAATCAACGAATACATTTGTCGATACAAAATGGTGGTAAAAGTAATCGATGAAATAATGCAAGTGTAAAGAACAAATAAGCCGGCGCCAATATTGGTAACGCCATTAAATTATGCGGACTCATTGTTACCACTGTTAGTATGAAAGTTTCACTAGTATGAACGTTAAACAAGTTAAAATATAAAATAGTACAGCACATAATTAAGATCATTTTGTAACAAAAGATTGCACGTGTTATGTAACATTCACATTGACTTGTTTATATTTTTTGTTACTTTAGGTTTAAGTATATTATTGCGATTAAAAGTGTTAGGTTATAGGATACCTAGTGGTTATTATGTACGCACTTAGTTCTTTTGGGAAAGTAAAAAAAAAAAAACAAAACAATATATTTTATGCGCATAATGTCTGCAGGAACGTACGGCTAGTTTAGATTAGAGGATATTTTTTTGTAGTTATTTCTGTGATTTAGTTTGATAATAGCGAAGCCAAAAAAAATGTAGTGATTCTGTATATATACTTACATATATCATATGTTGAGTTATTTAATTTATATATCGTACGATAGTTGTAACGGTCGTAAGATCTTGAAATGTGAAGATTGTGGATCAAATCTTGAGAGTCACTACTTGACTTCGGAATGACCTCAATAATAACGGAATAGCCCGTTAACCTGAATAACTTCTTGTCGAAAGTGGTTGGTTAATTGTTAGTAACCAACAAACGTATTTGGTGTTAGAAGACACCGTATATATGTACACTTATATTTCTTAATATACGTTTTGTAATAAAACAGTTCTATAATAAATTTGGTAAAACATGATCTCAATGATAAACTTCCTAGATACTTTGAGTTACCTTTCATTTGTAATTTGATTAATTTGTACCTGATTTTTAAACTAACATGCATTGTTTTGAGACTTATTAATTACTTATAGTGATGTTTTTATTTTATTCTTAGGTGTAATAGAATAGATATGTTTAGCTAATGCTAAGGATGGGGCGAGAAGTGTATGAATTGTATGTTTGTTTGTTTACTAAACCACCGTAATGCAGCTTCTGCAAGCATGTAACTGACTTTTAATAATTAATTTATAGTATTTGTTAATAAGTTAATGGCGTTTCGATAGTATGGGTCTAGACTCGTGGGCTTAGAAGGTCATTTTTACGTAGTTCATCACGTCGGCTCATTTTAGCATAATGTCATATATTTAAGGTAGCGAACGAATATAGGATGGTAGAAAGTTGTTAATACGTATAGGGCTGGAATACAAAAAAGTGTCAAAATTTTTCTATATAACACACAAACATTTGGATCAAAGATTAGATAAAAGTTTATAGCTTACGGTAGTTATAATCGATTATAATGTTTTTTTGAAAGTGTAGTTTGAAATGGATGATAAAATAAAGTACTTCGAAAAATGTTTCGTGTTTTATTTAATATTTTTTATTCAAAATTATAACCTTTTACACTACGATATATTCACCCATTATTGAGTATGATGACTTGAGTATGACCTTTATTAGTGATTATTCACAAGCTGCAACCATTTGTTCATATTGACACAAATATCCATAGATACAATCTTACTTAATACAATCCCTGTCGTATAAAATAAGCCCAAAAATAAACTTCTTCTAGTGGTGAAATTCTTTTTAGTAAAACGCCATCTTGTGAGTTCTATGTAAAACTCTAGTATAGCTGCGTTTGACATACGTTGACGACATTTCACAAGGATGTTGTTACTGCCTCCAAAGAATTATAAAATATTTTGAGTAGCTGGAAATATTGTTTTTAAATAAGCAGTTCGTTAATGTCTTAAGAATTAATGAACTTTGTTATGTATGGTCACAATAGAGAGTGGCGTTGCGGTGACAACGTAGAATAAAAGAAAATGGCGAATTATTGACTGAAAAAATGGAAAACAAATTTATTAACATCATTTGTAATCGCTAATTGGAGCATTAAATCATCAAACATCACTCTCGCTAACAATAAATCTAAAAACCATCTTATCATGGCAATAAACCTTTTGGATTATAAGCCATCTAGTAGCTTTCACATAAAATACGTTAAACTTGAGATGAAGATCGAAGGACCGCGTTTTACAAAGATGTCATTGTTTTGGAATATACCAGATAAAATAAACAAAATTTAGACTGTTGGACGAAAGTCTAACGTTTCGTTAATGCCTTCGGAATTAATGAACTTTCTAAGAGCGTTTTCCTGTAAGTCTTGGTTAGCCAATTACACATTTCGTATTCGGTATATTACTATGATAAGTCTGATTATTTGACATTATATAACTAAAAGCATGTTAATGATGTTACTAATGTCTTTATCTGTACATATTGATATGAAAAAATAAAAAGGCAAAAAAAAATATGGAAAATCGTGGAAAAACAAATAAAAATATGTGGAAAGACGAAACATTTTATACGTTTGTACCCGAAATGTGAAAAGTCATTATCTTTTAACGTTATGTTATCGAGCTAAAGGCATCACCAAAATAAGATGGAGGTTTCACCCGAAGAGGGTCCGTAAGATTAAAAAATGTATGCCTTATTCTTTAGAAATAAAATTTACGCAATATCTACAACAGTAAATCAATTCTAGCAAAAATTTTACCAGGCGTGTATAGGCAAGAGGCAGCTAGTAAAGTAAATTATTCTGGATGATGGCTTAAGACACTTTTTATTATTTGAAAAGGCTTATCCTAACCCTCTTAAGTTGGTCCTAGAAAAACATTTTGTTAATATTTCAATATCGAAGAAAAGGTCAGCACAGCTTAGCCCCATCCAACAGATAAACCTATTAACATTTAGTAGAAAATTGTGACGATATAAAATTTACCCTTTTTCTCATATTACACTTTTCCTTGATGTTATATTACTATACATGTGTGTGTCCTTATTTTCTGTACATCTAAAGCCTAACATCTAAAAACTTAAGACTTTAGGCAAAAAGATTATGATGAAAAAGAAGACAAATAACTAAAGAGGAGAGATCATTTTAGTCCTTTAATTGGGTGTTCTGAAGGAACATAATTGTGTCTTGATTGTAGCTTTTAGCCTCTTATGAATTTAGTTTTTGTGTACCAGTAAAGATAGTCTGCAAAACTGCCTTAGGGTCCTACCTGAGAACTAAGATCCGCGCTTTCAAAAGCTAGGTCAAATAACAACAGGCATTCTGAATTGTAAAGAAAGTCTTGGAGCTTCTAGCGCTAACAAACAATGTTACCTACATTGTATATATATATATGTAGGTATATGGAAACTGAGATGTTTTTGTTTAACAGGAACTATAAAATTTAAGTGCTCTTTTGTTAAGGAATTTCTTTTCCTTAACTCTTTGATAATTTTCTTTACACTCGTAACTATGTCTCTTTATCTATCTGTTTTCTTCTATCATATGTCGGTTATTAGGACCTAAAAGTGTGATCTATGATTTTTACAATTACCAGTAAAAAGGTTTTATTTACTTATGTTTCGGATAAAAAAAATAGGTGTCCTTTATATTCTTTTATCATTGGTGGAGAGTGGAGAGGGTGGACTTGAGTATTACCGTGTCATGATGGTTAAACAAAATAAATAACTCAATAAGTTTCGTGATCGAAACTACAGTAAAGTCTTCGATAATAATATACTGTCGAAACATTAAAATGTTATTGTTATTATATAAATATAATAGTTTATATAATATATAACAATAACATTTTAATGTTTCGACAAAGGGGTTTAATATCAAAAGAGGTTTAATAACATTTAAGAATAAATTGTATATGAATTTGTATGTTGTTGGCAGGTTAACTATTTTTGTTCTGTAATAGAACGTATCAGGATTTTGATAGAAAGAAAACACAATGTGGTTGTCTTATTTGAGTGGTTAAAAATAATGTGATTTGGTAATGTAATGTTAGTGTAAGTAAAAAGTCTAGGTTTTGTAAATAAGAGTGAAAATTAAAAAATGCTTTCAACTCGTTGGAAATAGTTTGATTTTGGTTTATACTAAAAACGTTACATTATTAAAATGCGATGTTAATCGATCTTCTCGGATGTTAACACAAGTTTTGAGTTAAAATAATTCTGCTATATTTAAGATGTTATGAGATGAAATGACGGGTGACATGTGTGTATTCATACGTCCTAGTCCTTTTGTGCTCGCCGTTAAGCTTATGTAATAGTAAGAACTTGAAGGGATGTTTTCAACCGTAAGGACATACATGTTTTAATTGTACGAAATACAAACTAAATTATATACAATAAATAAAGCGTTTAGTAGGGATTCAAAAGTTTCATGTTTTTTTTTTAATCTAGAAACTACGACGTTTTTAATGTATGTATTCATAACGTATTGTATATAACGAATTCCTGGAAATCGAATGAAAACGTCATCATCGAATAAAAAAGTGTCACGAAAAGCTCACTAGTGCAGATGACAGGACACAGTTCCTGTTATCTGATTGAATTAGATATCTTTTGACGTGGAAATAGATCCAGGCTTGAGTAATGCTCATTATAATTACTTTAACATTATGTTAAAGGAATTTACTTAACTTTTGATATTTAACTTTGTAACGTGCACCTGTTTACACGACGTTTGTTGTGAATTAAGTAAAACTTTTAGAAATTAAGTAAATGTACATTCATTCAGTCGTTCGATTAAAACAAATTCGAATAGTCCCCTCGTATGTAACTAAATTCAATATTATATTCCTAAATTAACCTAATTGATGAAATGATAATTACGCTGTGTTTATTATTTTAAAATATAAAATTAAACTGTACAAAATAAAAGTGTTATCAAAACTGATTATATTTCGGACGGAGTCTATTACAATCCAACACGTGTTTGTGTGTGTCTTGTGTTGTCTATTTCATATTCTATGAAAGGTCTTAAAACTGTACTGTAGCGGACAAGACAAGTTGGATTTAGGTTTGTGGCTTACTGCATAGTTTATTATTTCATGTTACTTTTGTAGGTCAAACAACGAATCCTTAGACTTAACTTTGTTTGCTTTATGTAAGTCTTTTCTGTTGTAGATTTATATGTTGTATAAATCTTCTATCCTTTAACATCGTGCTTGAAAATGTTTTTTTTTTATAGATTAATCCGGGGTCATCTATCACTGGGAGCTATTTAAATTATCTAAAATCATCATATAAATATTACCCTTCCCCGGATAACTGAATTTATAAACCCTCTTAGATTTAATTCTTCTACTAAATAAGAATTTTAGTTGTTAAAAAAACTATAATTGATTAATTTAATTGAAAATTTCAGGTTAAATTTAATTTCATATTTCTGTAGATATAGGTAAGTATTGGTAAACGACAGCAATCAACGAATCGCTCGAAATGCTCTTGATGTTTGTTGGACCGCGAAAACTGAACTTATATCTTAAATTGCATCTTTTATCGCTCTTTCCATTAAGAAACGCTAAATTCGCAAAATCTCCATTCTGAAAATTGAATTTTGAAACTTTGTAAGGCTTATAATAAAGCAAAGTTTGTTCTGTTGATTCGGGGTTATCGTTTTCAGTAAGGCTTATGAACTTATTTATAAATTATGTCATCTTAAATTGTACTTAAGATATTTGATCTTTCGATTTAACTTACGAAAAAGAACAGAAAGTCACGTACTTCACACATGTCCAGCTTTTAACGTGTTCCTATTTTCTATACATACAAATATACTGTATGAAAAGCAGTCTCAGAAGTGCCGCTTATTAATTACAAGCTTGTAATTCAGTTAGTTATCTTTGCCATACATATGTCATCCAGGGAAATGTGTCATTTCAATTTGCTAGTTTTATAGAGATATTAAAGGACACTATATAACTGATATTTATCTTAATTATTAACTTTGGTTTGTTTCTTATATTAATTTTAAGCAAATTAAATTATTATTATTTAAAATAATTTTAAGATTAATTAGTTTAAAGTAATTTTAGCGATACTTAGCGATACAGGCGAATCCTAGTGCGAAGTCCATTAGTAGTTCCGATATTGTTTTATTTGTATTTCCATAATAGAAGTCAATTTGTGTTTTTGGTCTGTAAATAAATAAATACAGTTGACGTGGCAAACTTATAAAGATTTCTTTGTACGATTCATTAATTTCGTTTTACATTTATAACTTTTACATTCAGTTCTTTAAACTCCTATCCTTTATCCTAAAGGCTTAAAGTGCAGTGCTATCGTGAGATCGTGGGTTCGAATTCCGGCCCTATTCGACTATTTCGATTTTTTTTTGTCATTTTTACATCCTAACACGAACGTTTTTAGCTTGGAATGACAAAAATATTGCAATTTTACGAGTCATCGTGTAATTTACACATACATTCAGAAAGTTAGATAAAATAAAAGAAAAGTTAATAACATATTCGTTTAAAGGTAGTTATACAAGTTTTGTTAACCAGCAATAGAGGCCTAGTTATAAATTTATTTTTATTCTCTCTCAATCTCATTTTTAATCTCTGAAGATATTTGCCGATAATTACTAAAGTAAAGCAAAGAGAAGTGTATTTTGTTAAAGTTTATGTTTGTAATATTTACCACGTTTTCAAATTGCAAAGAAAATTGCAAGTTGAAAAGCTTTCAGCGTTTAGACCGTCCGGGCTTAAGGTTTAGTTGGAAACTAATTTAGCGTCACTTACAGCAGTTTGACTTGCGGTTGCACAGTTTTTGTTACGTATCCGCAATACGGGGAAATTGTCGTACAACTTCAATTGCTTTTCCCTGAAAGTGTGTTGTTTACTTGCAAAAGTTTTAATAAATATTGAGGCATTTGTCAGTAACACACCATTAAAATTAACAGTATGTATTAACCATGGAGGACCAATAAGAAAAATCTTACAAAGACAGAGAAACTTTTCATTCAAATAATATTTTTAAATATTTATTAACAAAAACAAAATTTATTATGTTATTCTATTTATAAGTATATTGGGTAATTTATAGCCACTGTACGTCTCATTACAAATCCATTAAACCTACTAGTGTTACATACAAATTATTGCTTTCTTCCAAGTCAATAGGCGTTAATAATTCAGCAGAACCTTTCTCCGATCTTGTTGTGAATTCAAGTCGAATTAAATTAGACTGTGAAACACGTACGGTTAGTGTAAATATTTACAACACAAAATTTAAATACTTCACAATATCATGCTAGAAACATGAAAAAGGTTTATCTTCTTTTAATAAAATCTTCTGTATTAAAAATTTAAAATTGAGCATTAAGTAGAATAGATAGAAGCGATTTTGATACATCTGCTTATAAAATCTAATCAGTAATAGAATTTTAGGTATCGAAGTCAA
>DWLR01006410.1:0-10085 GCA_018246295.1 Papilio alexanor hazarajatica
TTTGACCAATTACAAAAAGTCAACTTCGTTGGAAATAAAATAAATCGCGTCAATTTTAATTAAAACTAAGAAAGCAGAAAATTATCGGAGGGCCATAACCTCTTAATAACCTTCATATAATCACAAAAGCTCTTTTCATTTCTTGCCTCGATATATGCTTATAATGTAAATTATTTAATACGATGTGTATCAGAATTGACTCTCTTGAACTCGGAGGCCAAACTGCAGAGACTCCTGATTGAAGTAGCAAACGCTGGAGAAGAGATAGGTTTGACGATTAATGTGTCAAAGACAAAAACGTTAATAATCGATAAAACACCATCACAACCATTTCCAAACATCAAACTGTGAGGTAGAAAACGTCACAAAATACAGATATCTGGGTAGATAACTCACGGAAAACTTAGATCATCTCGAAGAAGTCAGATGCAGAATAGGTCAAGCGAAGGCTGCTTTTTACAGAATGTCCGAAATACTCTGCGATCCGAAGATTCCCCTCCCCTTAAGGTACAGAGTTATTAAATGTTATGTGTGGTCAACCTTGCTCTATGGGTGTGAAACATGGTCCCTAAAAAAGGAAACGTGCAGACGCTTAGAAGCATTTGAAATGTGGGTTTTCTGTACAATTTTTAAAATCCCTTGGACTAGTTTTACATCCAACGAGAAAGTGTTGCAAATGGCAGGATATAAAAGAAATTTGTTGAGAACTGTCAAACAAAGGAAAGTTGCATATTTCGGACACCTTCAAAGAGGCGTACAGTACCAGTTCAGTAGACTTTTGCTAGAAGGGAAAATTAAAGGAAAGCGAGCTCAAGGTAGACAGAGGAGGAAGTGGTTCGATGACCTGAAGGACTGGACAGGTCTCTGCTACCGGGAGCTCAAAGATGCGACGCAAGATCGCAACATATTTCGCCAAATGACCGCCCAACTACTTTAGAAGAGGGCACCCTATGATGATGATCAGAATTGGTATCTATTAGTAAGTCGTATATATTTTTTTACACTCTACAGACAAAAGGACAAAAGGGGAACATACCAATGTCAGTCTGAAATGTGACCAGAGATGACACTACCATACATAGCGTACAAATGCGAATAATTTCTACGCTTCCTAGAAAATTCGATCCACACATTCACATCGCACATTTTGCGTACGGCAAGATGGTGTATCGTCGCAATTCCAAAATATACTAGCGGGAGTCCCCCAAGGATCTGTTCTTGGTCCCTTCTTATATACTCTTTTCACCTCTGACCTGCCCGAAGTACAAGATGTAATAACTGCTACATTTGCTGATGACACTGCTCTACTAGCTTCCAGCAAAGACCCTACTGAAGCCTCAAAAATACTACAAACTAGTCTTAATAAAGTAGAGGAGTGGATAAAAAAATGGCGAATAAAACTAAGTGCTACCAAATCTGTACACGTCATATTTTCCCTAAGGAAAGAAATGAGTCCACCTGTAAAGCTAGGAAATGCTGTATTGCCACATGACTATGTCAAATACTTGGGCATGCACTTAGACGATTGACTTGGAAAATCACATCAAATCCAAACGAGAAGAGCTCGATACACGATTCAAGCACATGTACTGGCTGATGGGACGTAATTCTAGACTCTAACTAGTCTAGTCGACAATAAGCTTCTCATCTACAAAGTACTGCTCAAACCAGTGTGGACATATGGGATCCAATTGTGGGAAAGCGCATGTAACTCCACAATAGCAATCTTACAACGATGCCAAAATAAAATCTAGCAAATGTACCGTGGTTCGTAACAAATAGTGAAATACATAATGCACTCCAAATTGGCACTGTTAAATAAGAGATAAGAAAGACTGCCAAGTTATACAGAACTCGACTTACAAGGTATCCCAACGAGCTGGCATCTGAGTTATTGAATACAACATACCCAAAACGCTTAAAACGACATGATGTCCAAAGACTCGAGACCAGGTAATAATATTTTATATTATTATTATTCATATGGAAGAATGAAAACTCTCATTGGAGAGTACCCTCTTAACAAACCTTAGACCATTTAATAAATCTACTCATAGTTTTTGTAAAACTGATCGTAGATACCACAAAGAACATAAAAAAAATATTCACATGCCCATGCAATGCCAAAAATTCTAAACATGTTATGGTATGTTGATCGAATTTTTCTTGGTCTTCTAATTGATCCTATTAATAACACCATCAGGTTTTACTGAAAACAGAGAAGAACACGCCTTCGTATTTATTCCTTATTCTTCGCGTAAGCTCGGATTTCGCGATTATAGCCTAATAACTTGTAATTATATGTACAATACGTCTAAAATATCTTAATGTAAAACCTAATGTGCATAGCCATCACATAACATTACGCTGTCAACTTCTTTATTATTTAACTTATTTTTTTTTTTCACTTTTCCGTGCGAATTTTCCAAAATTGTCTCACACAAATATTGTCCTATAATCCTGTAAAACATTTACCTGTAATACAAAGACATTTGGTTGAATCAACGAATCGTATTCTTTTGTCTTATAGGATAAATCTTGGACTTTGATCATGTAAATAACTCTACAATTTTACTTTTATCCTTAAATAGTGTTTTTTTCTTTTTGTGCAACATATATGGAATAATTTATCTTTTCACTCCCTTTCTTAGACTACAATATCTGAATATATAAATTAAATTTTGAAATTATCATCAACCCTAACATTAGAGAATTAACGAGAAATCAAAATATAGTTAGGAATTAATACTTCTATTCAAACGTTATTTAAATATTTTTTGACGCGTTGACGAAAGATTTGAAGTATTTATTATCTTGAGTTTCGAAGCCAGAATGCTTGTGAATTATGGTCATAAATTAGAATTTGTAACATTTTGACATGACTGCGATTCAATTCAAGAAATATTTAAAAAAATACCATGTAATTTTTCTTATTTCAATAAAAATAACTCACGTAATTAATGGTGATTTAAGAGGCATTAAGTGTCCTCAAGGTTGCAGACCTCTGGCAGCGTTGTTCCTTAGAACAAGTCGAATTTCACCCGGCACACACACACGCTCACACAACAACACACGCAAACCCAATACGTACGTTTATACATTTTGGTCGGCTTTGTGGACCCACTGTGGCCCCAAGGGCTTCGTTTCATTTAGGAATTAATAGTTATTTTAAATAATGAGAGGACATTTAAGTGTGCTTTAACAAAATTATAATGCTTATATATGATTCATTGATTATTAAAAAAATTATCTTGGAAAGAGTATTTTATTGAATGTGACGTATTTTGTCACATTCCTAAATAAAATGTATAATATATATGTGTTAATTACGATACACAACTGTGCACCAAACCGCCATAATGTAGACTGAGTAATTTTTAAAACACAAAAACGAACGAAGTCAACTTAGACTTATTTAAATTATATTAAACATGAATAAAGACGACATTATAAGACAAGTAATATATAAATAAATGTATACATATCGAAAAAGAATACGCAATTAATTACAAAAAAGCATTACGTTTAATTACTCATCAAAATCGGTGAAGTCGTTTAGGCTACAGGAGTTAATAATGGGACGGACCTACATACAATAAATATCTGCAAAAAACATTACCTTCTGTTTGTCGGGCATGCAGTTCTAATATTTTTGTTTCTCTGTGCAACGCTACCGACATTTCGTGGAGTAGAGTGAGCGCCTACGAACTTATTTAAACAGCCAAATCCCTAGTGGGAAATTATACGACGAGTAGGGAAGGATAGGTTGATAACAATAACTTCCCATGAACGATGTAATTTACTAACAATAATCTTGTATATAAATACTGTGACGGACTGCGACAAACGCATTCTCTGAATGCTTGTGTGTAGTGGATATTCCTTTTTTTAATTTCACAGACAATTCACCTTCGGTGAGATACCGCCGCACTGATGACTATGGTGTAGCTGTTATACAAAGATACTGATACTCGGCTTTAATAACAAAAGCTATTTAAGGCACCGTTGTCTTTATAATCATGATTAACTTAAGTAAAATAATATATTCTATTAAATCCAACGTTACAATTTTTTTTACATATCAAGAGAGACAAAATAAGAAGAAATGTATGAATACATCAAAAATTTAAAGATAATGGACAGTAAGTACGCTGTTAATTAAATAAAAGAAGCTGTTTACGTTTACTGGAGCAGAAAAAATACATAGCTGTTCTTTTTTGTAATTACACAAACGCCTAATTTAAACCAAATTTATTAATATAAAAAGATACTGTAGATAAAGTTTTGTAAAACACATTAGCTGTACCTTATAATTATCCAAATAATCGTAGAATAGCGACATAAAGTATAAACGGTAAGTGACCCGAAACATATTAAATTACTTTGTTATTGGGCTTGAAATCTCCGACTGTGTTGTGCCGAACTACGCAGCCATAGCTTCTGAAAACGTATACGTGATTTATTTAAGTCAGTCATGAAAGAAACAGCTACATTATAAATGAGCAAAGCGGAGCGTTACTCGAAGCGTAAGACCTTAAAACCTAAATTATTATGAACAACCACTTACACTCACCGGTTTAAAGCATTACCGTTGCGTTGTTTAACAGTTTATAAAGCTATTAGAAGTAAAATCAGTTACTAAAACTTCATTAATATTATTTATGAGAATGTTCTTTTATCATCTTTAAATTGTTTTTTTTTTTATTGACTTCGACCAAAGTGAGTTTTATTAATTTAGTAACTTATACAATGAATTATGGTTCCACTAGAATATGTTAAGCAACTAATTTGTCCCATCACCAGTAAGTTGTGGCTGCAAGGATCTCGTAACTACAGGAAGTAAAAGAATACATTTTAATCAATTTAAGATAGGAAAACTTGTGACTCTTAATGCTAGAAAGATTCAAACGAGGCAGTGGGTCATGTGGTAAGTCATCCCGCTTCTTATCAACATCAGCTACATCTCAATAGGTTAAGAATCTTTGCCTGTTTTGGGCACAAAATAGCAAGGGCAGGGTAGATACATTCTTATAGAAAATCACTTTTCTATAGGAATCTGCCTTGTATCGTACCTTGCAGGACATATATCTTACATTAATATAAAAAACCCACATATGCACATAACACAATGCCACGCTTTTCGCTCTATCTTGTTTGAATACATGAATCTATTGAAATGTCTCCATTACTACGTATTTTCATTAAATAATTGATATTTTTTTGTAGTTACCAATTACATCTTGTACCCTAAAGATAGATAGATACCGAGGGAATTGTCTGGTCAATTATGATACAGGGTACGAAGGGTATAAAGGTTATCAGCTAATAGAAAAAATCTCATGAAAAACGACATCGTAAGCACTTATTTGTAAACCATTTTGAATTTACTAGTTCCCCGTAGCTGTATAAATGTAGTAATACAGTGAAGACCTGAAATTATATTTGCTGCAAGAGATACTGAAACATTTACTTCTTGACATCAGAGGAATTGTAGAATCGCTGCTGGCCTTTAAGAAGAGAGTATGTAGAATTTTCTCAAAGGACTCCCAAAACCGCATGGTTGATTTCCAGTGGTGCTTTGGGTAAAGTACACAAATAAAAATGTTTCTTGTTATTTTATATGTCTAGGTATTTTTTAAAAGCTTTATTAAAATGGCTCTATGTACATTTTGATATGAAAAGTTTTCAAACATCTGTATTATCTTTAATTAAATCATAATAAATTTAAGTTGTCAATATAATTGACGCGTTAATAAAATCAATTCATGAGGTAAATCAATAACCTAAAAAAACATACTTGACGTAAGTTTTTATGTTTATACGCATATCTTTAAAAAATATATATAATAAATCTATATGGATTGGTAAGCAAGCTACAACCTACAAGTTAATAACCAATTTTATAATTAAGTAAGCGTCGTGTATTAACTTATAAAATAGAGACTACATTTACAAAGTTTCCCGAGGAAAAATATTTTCTTATATTAGTAAATTAAATAAATTTTTATTAAACTTCTTCATATTTGATGTGATAAACTCTCCTTAAAACAGAACCACCGACGTTTCAACTGCGTTTTTATCAATGTAATTTTAAACTCTACTTCCTTAATATATACTTCTACAAACTGTCTGTACCATATATGTACAAGTTTTGTTTTTTTTTTATATGACAAGGGGGCAAACGAACAACAAGTCGCCCGATCAGCGATCACCGACGCCCATGGACATTCACAACATCAAAGAAACCGCAAATGCGCTGCCGGCCGTTAAGGAAAAGATACACTCACTCTCTTTTTGAAGGATCCTAAGTCATATTGGTTTGGAAATACTGCTGAGGACAGATCCCACAACGCAGCTGTGCGAGGCAGGAAGTTTCGTGAGTGTCGTTTTATACTATTTAAATAATGTTAACAGAATATTTATAGTAAATAATATTTATGTCACATCCATTAGTCAACTTTAACAGAATTACGACGTCTGAATGTTTTGAAATCTATAAAGATTCAAGAGGTCATTATAAATGTTTTAGAAAAATGTAATTGTTTAATTATTTTTATTAATTTGACTATTAATCGTGTACAATAAGCGGTAACATTAAAAGACTAATGAATTAATTTTAAATGGAATAAAAGTATTGATCGATATTAGTATATGAACAAAAACTTGGTTCCTAATTTTATATTTTTAACAACGTGCATATATTGTTGTTTTGCCTTTCTGTCGAAAAATATCGAAACAAGACGGACGTTGACCCAATGTATGATACTACTTAAAACAAAGTAGCCAAGCATTAAAAGCGATTTCCACGCAAGTAACGCGCCACTTCGTCACCTTGAGACATAAGAAGTAATATCATTATTAAAATCTTTCAATTCGGAAAACATTAATATGGCATGCTACATGCAACATAATCGCATATACATTGCCAAAGTGTTGGAAATAGCCAACGATGAAGATTCTAATTTCCATATCTGCTAATAAAATGCTATCGTTTGATTACAGAGATGCCACATCTCATTTTTATACTTATAACTAGTGATAGATGGATGCGGACACCTCTGTAGGCCGAATTTAAGTAGTAAATGTGACAATACAGATTCTATATGCACAGGCTGTAAAAACCAAAGTTGGTAATTATACTATTGTAGCTACTAGCCTTAGCCAATAGGAAAAATGATGAAATAATTCTGGAAGAAAGAAATTCTGATATAACAAGACTAAACTTTATTGAATATATTTTCATTTTCGACAATATATGTAGATGTTCAAAGGTAAGTAATAAAGTCCTAACAAAAATGTTGTTTAAATACGCCGAATGTAACCTGATACTAACGAGAGAGCAAAGCCGCGGAAAAAAGATAGTCGATAATATATAATTATACCCGCCAATTTTTCTACGCACTTTCGCGTTCTCACACATCGAAAGCAAACAGCGTGTGCCGATACATCCGCAAACGCACACACATCCAGAACCAATAAATAGATTGAACTAAACGGTGAAATTTAAAAAAGGAACAAAACGAACGAATCGCACTGCCGCACACATTGAACGAATGCAGCCCAATCATTAATTGCCTTCAAGTAAACTTCACCTTTATCTCACTCAGTTTAAAGTACAATTTTAAACAAACAAGCATTGTTTGTAGACTAACATGTGAACACATTCTACATGCGTGGGAATGATGACACACAACAGTTGTAAAAATTTGGATTATAGGAACACCGAATTTTGTACGTGTGTTGAGCTCGGACGTTGTGTGCAGTAGGTAGGTAATGCATTCTGTGTGCGAATGTGTTGTCCACAGGCGCTCGTGTGCCGTGTGTGTTGCCAGTGTGTGCATGTTTTGTCGTTCTCGTGATGGATTCGCGGGCTTGTGTTAGTGTCTTTTTCTTTTTTTTTTAACCGTGCACACAGAGGGACGAGTGAAAAAATAATTTTAACTGGCACACTGCAGCGTGTTTAATTTTTGAGCTCTCGGTCCCGCGCGAAATGGGACGTCATTACTTTTTTAAATTACGAATGTCGACGGTTTTTGTACATCCATTATTGTTTATTTGCTTATTTTAATTACCATTGTTAGTTCGAAATTTTGATACACGGAATTGTGTCCGTTTTAATTGTGTTTTATGAACCATCAAGGTGCGTTTCTTGGTTCATGTATCACTGAAGTTGATATCGATGTATAGAGTTTTGAAGCGTTTGGTTTCCGATGAGACAAAGATATAACGAGAGAGACAGACATCTCTTTGCTTCATTTACAGGAGGAAAATCTTGTGCAACTTTTCGAAGTACAATACAATTTCCAGTGCATTATTATCATGATATGTTTGTTTTGTCTTGTAGACGATAAAAGTCATAATTGTGGCGATCCTTCGGTAACGGCCTACGTCCGGCAATGTCGTCTTAGTTGGTTTCATTTAGCTAATGGTCTTAGAATTAGGTCTATCTATATTAGAATTTTAAAAAACGGTGAATCATATATCATTTTCGGCCACAGGGTTACAAAACAATGTGGTTGTATTCGAATGAATACCAGAAATCAGTTCGGGAAGTCGATTACGAGTCAATGATAATAAAATGTTAGTCCCGATTTGGTCTTAATATAGTTACAAGTGATGGAATGGTAAGTTGCCATACTGGAAGTTTTAAAGATTAAATTTGTGTGGCTTGAAGTGGCCTGCGTTACAGCTTAAACTAGCTACTTAAAAATCTAGATTTTTGGAGTTAAATTGGATAAGATTGAATGGAACCCCAAAGAATTTTAGCGAGATCCTAGTGCATACTGATAAAATCGTCGGGGAATTGCTATAAATACAATTATGATAGACCTAACCAGACCATTAAAGGTACAAAGCGGTCATAATATCTGGAATCTATTAAATATTCAACGTGATAAAATCCAGTAAATTAATTTATTGAATATAATTTACATATAAGTCATTGCTCTCTAATCTTCGGAAATATTGTAATTCTAATAAGTGGGACCGCAAATAAAACAAATAAAGGTTTTACGAGGCACGCAGCGCGGCTGGCCGACCGTTGCTGCACCATCTCGCCACCACCTGTGGGACGCATCTGCATAGGTGATATCACAGACCGTTTATTACTCTAAGTACAGCTAGCATGGTCACCATATATTAACACGATTCAAAATAAGAAATTTAATAATACCATTTTAATTTAAACTTTTGCTTAATCTTTATTAATGTGAAGTAATGTGGTGGATTGGTGTTGTGTTCTAACTTTTATGCTACAACTTGCGTTTGCGTTTTGAGGATTTCTTTTACTCTCTAATTTTGTCAAAGTTTAAAATTGTTGGAAGGCGAAGATGTTTTTTTCAATCAAAATATTGTCCTTTACTGCAAATTTAGGAACTCTACGCGAATAAGATCTTTGATATTTCCTCAGCTACAGAAAACTAGCCATCCACCCCAGCTTCGCTCGGGTAGAAGCATATTTAGCAAAAACATATCATATTTACCCCATCCTATAGCCTAAGATAATTACTGATGGAACATCTATATACAGATTGAGTGAAAGAATTTTTAAAAGAAAAAATTACAAGAGTTACAATCTTTAACAGATCGTTCTACTCTCGGTCTATAATTGAAACAATTGGGCAACTATTTTAACTCTCCACACATTCAATACTACGTCGCTACACATGCTGACTGTATTTCTAAGCGCATGCTTCATGTAGATGTCCTGACCTTGTCCCAAGCGGTCGTTCCTCTGGCCCGCACATCTACGGCCAGATAAATGTATTCCGTCCTATATCCATGCAGTAGAGTCACCATGATAAGCGCAGCAGTGGACATGACGGTTATCAACGGTCGGCCATTGAATTATGCTGTTATTTTTATAATAATTGTGATTGTATTTATGTTAATATGACACTGATTGGCAAACGAATGGAAACAGTATGACAGCAATGAACCTATTAAGTGATGACCACACGGACTTACCACGTGGTTAAAATCCATATTTCTGTATAATGAAAATAACATCATCATATTTAAGCCCCAATGGCCTTATGTTTTTTTCTCGTAAGGTCGTGGTTACGATTCTTGTATCGTATTCATTC
>DWLR01006411.1:0-10083 GCA_018246295.1 Papilio alexanor hazarajatica
AAAATTAGAACGACCTCTTTTACGCGGGTCTTTTTATTGACATATTCCCGATACTTTTTACACAGAGTAGTATATACATATGTCTGTTTCATTGTGACGTCGTGGAGCCTAAACGGCTTGACAAATTTAAAAAAGTGAAGTGTCATTCGATTCGCATTTTTCCCGTACAGTATGTCGGGCTTATAGGTTTTTAATTTAATTACTATTTATTATTATTATTTTGATAAAAGTAATAATAAATTTATGTTAATTTTACTAACGAAATTTTTATCGAAGACTACTCCGAACTAAACGTATTAATTTACTAAATACTGTTTGTGGGTTTTAATAATTCAGAATTCGACATTTCATTGAAATGTTTCACATTCAAATGAGCGCGTCCTGTGACGGCTAACATTTTTTTTTAGACAATCATGATCTTCCCACCATTTGTTTTTTAATGATCATGGACGTGTTACAGACTATTTGCAGCTTAATGAATTATATGATTATATTAATGAATATACCTTAACCTTTTTTACGAATCATTCCGTCTATTGGTCAAACACGTAGCAAAATCCATTTAGTATTTTTTTGATTTTTTTTGCGTTCTAACAAAAAGACGTATCGATAGGAATTCGTTTTAATATATATTGGAAAGCTTTGAAGTTTTCCTTTTGATTATCATCAAGCGAACTTGTTTAGCTGCATGTGAAAATATGTACAAATGGTAATAATATTTTCAAATATCTCTAGACACTATTTTGTTATAATAAAAAGTAAAAGAATTGTCGAATTATTGAAGGTCGCTTTGACATTTATACATCCAAAACTAGTTTAAATCTTTATACGTATATGAATATACGGCTAATTTAGAGACGGCTGATCTTTATTTTTATTTTGTATCTTCTTACGACGCTGTCTAATCTATAAAGACTGTTTGTCAAGGTAGATAAAAGGAATTTAATTGAAGAATAAATAGTTGTATTTCAATAACAAACATAGTAAAATGAAGTAATTGCCCTAACTGTGCCCGTAACAGAGAGGTAGGCAGAGGTTAACATTTGCTATGGTTCTGGCGTACCTCTCTCGCTTGTATGTCCACATCTATACACATATTCTGGTCGGTTACGGTTACTTATAATATCGCCTTTCTTTAGTATGTCACCAATGCAGTGTCGGACCAACAGCATTTAGTAATCCGAGGTGGGGCGTGACTCCAATCTAACACTCACCCTCATGAAGGACCTTCTAATGGTCCGAAACTGTGAGTTTAGCCGATTTTTATTTAATTAATAACATCTAAAATTATAATAATTTTACTATCCGAACTTTTTCTTATCGCGGTAGTTAATAGAAAAAAGAAATAAAAGCGAACTGAGAACTTCCTCTTTTTTTGATGTCGGTTAAAAAACATGACACGACACGACGAAGAAGGGTTCATATGCGCAGTTTAAAATACTCAGCAATAATGTTTAGTATCTTATAACATTCATTTTCTAATTCAATAATGTCTTTCTTTCATTTATATGTCGAGAAAATCAAAATTTCGACATTACATTTAATTACAACGTAAGATGCTTAGCACATAATAATGGTAAATGACGACTGATTAAAAATATGTTAGTAGCATTGTTCTCTTTGGCATTGACGCCTTTAATTTATTTAGGTGTCTTTTGGTAAATGAAAAGAAGAGCCGGATATGAATACAGACAATTTATTTTCACATTTTCCTATTCAATCTGTAACTAATATTTTATGTGGTGACAACAATAGTTTTTTGGTAAATCATCAAGTGTTAGGATAGGAAGGAGTCTATCAATCACATGTGAGGTTAGGTAGCTTTGAAAGGAATTAATATCAGAGAAAATGAATTTACTACCATTAGTAACGACGTTTAATATATTATAGTTTTAGAAAATATAGTATGAGAAAATTTATCCTTTTACGAATACACAGTCGTAAAAGTATAAATATTTTTTATTACTATGATGCACTGAAATGTTTAAAATTATTTTGTTTTCATAAAGCTAGTGTCTTATTTAATAAACGATAATTTTATTTATTGTTACCACACAATTTAGTTATAAAACTTCATATTTTTTACTTATTCTAGAAATATATTAGCGAAAGACTTGAAATATAACACACGACTAAAATTATTGATCTATGTAATGTTTTTTCTTTTTCTTTTTACCTATGTGCCTGTAAACAAAAAATTAGGAGCCTCCACTCTATGAAGTTTCGTCTGGTAATACATATTTTTTCAAATTAAGCGGCCAAATGAGGTACAGGTCGCCTAAGCCATGTCTAAGCCATGAACATGCTCAACATCAGAAGAACTACAATGAGTTGATGGCCTAGTTAAAATTCTTTTACTGCGGTCCTTGTAAAAACCAATTTTTTTGAGGTGTGGGCGTTTTTAGAGGATGGACTGAAGAAAGATTGACTAGGTAAATTAAACTTGCAAGAGTGAGTGTTGATAGGGAATATCCTAAACATTTACACTTATTACTTAGTACATTTTCCTTTATGTGTCACATAGTCTATACTTAAATATTACACAAGTAAAAATTTACTTGTATAATAGTTCAGTGTAGACTATGTGACATAAATAAAAAGTACGTCTATAAAATTATCACTTAATCTACGCCGCGTCACTGTTTGAGTAGATTTAGCGGTGACCTATTTTAATTTGTAAAAAGTTCTATACATTCGATTTGTGTTATATATATATATATATATATATATATTCATAATTATTTTGTGTGTTTATTTCAGGTCCTTATATACCGAGTTATTTATCAAATATAGTCGGAAGGAAGCCGTGTCTATTCCTCGGCGGTCTGCTAAATCTGACAGCTATAGTTCTAATCGTGACCACCAAAAATGTGGCGATGGTATTTGCCATCAGAATTATAAGCGGTCTGGGCATGGGGATGGTGACAGTCAGCAATCTAGTCTATGTTGGTGAAATTGCGTAAGTATAATGATTTCATATATTTACGCGATATATTGACAATGCGATTACGTATTAAAATTAAACTAATTTTACGGGTAATACTGCGTTTATTAACCAACTTCAAGAAAAGAAGTAGGTTCTCAATTCGCTTGTTTTTTATATTTGTTATCTCAGAACTTCGACTTTTATGATACAGACATTCTCAAGTTAGTGGTTCCCCTTTAATTTTAAATGCCATTGAATATTGGGTTCTGTAGATATACAGAAAATTGAAATATTGGTAGATTCAAGACAATCCCTGTTTGGATTTAATGGATTTGTAACGAGACGTACCGAGTCTGTTAATGAATTAATGTCTTAGAAATAAAATTATTTGCATTTGATGCCGGTTCAGTATTTGTTAAAAAAATTTAAAAGATTTACGTCTCCTACCAAAGATGATTCGTGGGGCAAGAAATAAAAAAATATATATATCCTGATTACAACAGAGTATATGGCTTGGTATTATTAACTGCTTGAGATCCTATGACTAATGTATTTAAATCCCAAACCAAGCGCACAACTACATGATCTCAAGGTACCGCGAGTTCATTCTGCATAGATCGGAACAAAGATAATAATTAAAACTGAAGGATGTATTCGAAACGTCGGGAACATATGTATAAATTAAACAAATAGGATGTAATCCGTAAAAGTATTTTAATTTCAATTGCGTAAGTATTGTCAGAAAGCATAGTTAATCTAATAAAAATTAAATAAATGTTTTACAACAAGAAGTAAATATAAAAAAAAAAATATTAACTCCAAGGATTTACTTACGGTTATATTTTTAAAGTACGAACTTTAAATTATAGCCCAAATGTTTTTCTCATGTCATCATCATCATCTCGGCCCATGATCGTCCACTGCTGGACATAGGCTTTCCCCGTTTATCGCATCTTAGGCGGGAAATGTGGCATAATCGCTACGCTTGGCGGGCGGGTTGGCGATCGCAATATGTTCCACCGTACTAAGGACGCTGCGGCCCGTCATCCGGTGGCCTTTACATCCAGACACAAGACAAACAGACATGTTCATGCACACAAATTTTTGTCCTGTGGGAATCGAACGCACGACCTGCGGCGAGAAAGGCAAGCATCTTACCAACCGCGCCAACCGGTCCATTTTGTCATGTATAAAGTATTTATTGTCAAGTTTTAATAAAACCAGTTAAGATAGTTTTTATATTATAGAGCAATAAACATGTATCTTTTTATATATGCCTACTGATAAACTTTCGAGTTTATAATATTACTAGTACAATGACTATTTAAGTCACCAATAAGAAAAATACGGTATAAGTTAGGAAACGATACCAACATTTCCATTGCCATCGGAATTTTCCCAACATAATCGCGTGTATGTAAATACAGGTTGTGTCAATAAGAATTAACTATTTAAATTTTTAAATTAACTATTTAAATTTTGCGCCATTTCTGTTTCGTATAACTCTTGTATTTAACAGCTGATATCCGTGATTGTTCCGATTGTTTAAAATAGAACGTTAGACAAATGAAGAACGTGTTATCTTTGTACAAACCGAAAATCTTTGCGAGACCGCTTGCAAACTTCGCGAAATTATCAGTCCAGAAAGGGCACTTAATGTGTCAACACTTAAAAAAAATCAAGACTGTTGAAGGAACTGGGTCGATTATGCATTTATTGACGCTTAAAATACGTGTTTCCTTTTTTAAATGAAAAAGACACTCTTTTCAGACATCCTATATAATTTGATTATAATTATCTTATTTAAAATAAGTCCCAATATCATTGCAAAGTCAAACTGTATTTCGCACATTTGACAAGGGAAGTTTTTTTGTTTATTTAAAGCGAAAATTTGTTTAAAATTTCTGCCACGTATTTAATAAGAATAGAAATCAAAAATATTATAATAAATAAAAAATAACAATATTATTAAAGCTTTTGATTTAAAATTAATATTGAAATAATATATTTGTAGAAGTATTGACATTTAAAGATTTATTGCTTTTTGCCTGATTGATGGTAGCATGGTGGACATACGTAGCACGGAATACATGCTATATACACATATCTTTTCCATTGTGACCTCCCGGTGCCTTAACGGCTGGACCGATTTTGAAGAGAGAGGTGTCATTTGATTCGTTTTTTTTACAGTCAGTCGGGGTTACTGTGTTTTTAATAAACTATTACTTGTTAAAATAACTTCGCTAGTTAACTATTTATATCGCAATTGCATTGCATGTTTTTATTTTCAGATCAACAAATATCCGTGGTATTTTATTGACATCCACATCTATAGTGGGCATCTTTGGTACCTTGGCAGCGTATTCTATAGGCCCATTCGTTTCGTACGCGGCGACCGGGTACATAGCTCTAGTCATTAATATAATCCACGTTGTTGGAATCTTGTTCATACCGGAGTCACCAGTTTATTACGCTATTAAAGGTAAGATGCTTTTTATTCATGTTTTGAATATTCTTTTACTTTAACGCAAGCAATTTTATTTTGTTGGTTTATAGAGTGTCGTTAGCTGAGGTCGGATCATTGACCTATGTTTATTTTAATCTACGAAGTTTTTTTACTGCTCCGTTTCGTTTGATTTGTGAGGTACCCTTTCCATCTTCTTCTTCCCTTCTTTTTTTTCGGCAACGCATCCTTAAATCTTTTCAAGTTACACTTCTTTAGGCGCGTAAGAGAAAAAGGACGGGAGAGTAATTTCTCACACCGAGTCGGAAATTTTACAGGATGAGCAATAGCTGTGAATATGATTGCAATTATTTCCGCGTTATTTCACGTCCGTTATTTTTATATTGTTGCGGATATCGACGCTGCCTTGTTTGCCTCCTTCTAAAATTTAACTACTTTATACTTGATAGGGTGCCAATGTTATGACAGAAACTGCACCAGAATCGTACTCCTAACATCTCTCTCTCTCTCTCTCTCTCTTACCGTACCTTTTTTCTGCCGTATTTAAGCCACATTATTGGATACTATCAGACGTCCTTGCTGCCTCGTTTTTTTATCCTTACTTATTAGACAGCCACTCTATTATCGTCCTGGACATTTACACTAACCCTTTTTAAATTCTAAGGATGTATTTTATTATACCTAGATATGGCGTTGAGAAAAATAAGACAATAAAATTAATCTTTGCGAAGATTGTATAACAAATGTGCGTGGATGATGAATATTTATATAATTGGGCATTTTTATTTAGGACAATACAAAGAGGCAATGTTAAAGATATTTTTTTATTCTTTTCGTTTACTTACTATCGCAAAAGTAAAACTACGTAATAAGTTTTTAACTACATACATATCAAGAGATCTAGAAGTGTAATAATAAATAAACTTATAACTTTTTTTTACAAGAAATAGTCAATTTAAAAAGTTTATAAGCCTGGCTTACTGTATCCCTATGACACTCACCGGAACATAATGTATTGAATGTTATGTCTACACATAATCGATCAAGCTGGAACAGACATATACACATGTACATACGTACGTACCCACGAAAAACATTATCCATCTGTCAGTCGCGCAAAAAGAAAAATCTTTCTCTAATTGCACTAATGGAATACGAGGTCATGTTTTTTTTTAAATTTTGCAATTCAATATCTGACACTGCTACGAGTATATTAGTATCTAGATGTTTCGAGTCACTTAGTAAAATTTACTTCTGCGTTACATTTTTCATATTCGAATTTTTCACATTCCAAATGAGCCACATGGCCGCTAAGCACCTAGAGTCATGGACTAAATATTTTTTTTTAATTAGTTTCGGCTGCATTTCCCTTTTAGGCAGCTGATTTTTTTTTATTTGGGATTCAGTTCAAATTTCTTAAAATCGAAAGTAAGTAGTAAGTAGTATCTAAAGGCACCTTCAGGCACATTCAGTATAGTTTTGTAAATATTTGTACACATGTTTTGTTTTTTACTTTCAAGCATTCATTTGTTTTTAGGTAAACAGACTGAGGCGAAAGAAACCCTACGGTATCTCGGCCGTGTTGACGACTTGGATAACGTATTCGAGTCGGTGCGAGGCACGAACCCGGACGAGGGTCACAGCTGGAAGGCCTGGATCAAGATCTTCACTGTCAAGGCCAACAGGTGGTCCCTCTTCATAACGCTGAGTCTCTGCACGCTGCAGCAGTTAAGCGGTGTCGCCGCGGTCTTATTCTTTGCTACAACAATCTTCCAGATCGCCGGATCTTCTATAAGGTTGGTAGAAGTGACAATGTGGTTAAATTCCAACCTCCATATATAAGACTATTCTATTAAAATACGCCTATTTTCTATCCCATATAACAAACAGAAATGACATAGCATTCTATTGGACACGAAAAATATACAAATAAAGTAAAAAAATATATAAAAATAAACAAGAGGTATAAATAAAATTACGTATATTTTACTGTTAAAATTGACATATTATAATAATTAGAGAGTCATTTTATGGTTACATTACTTTATTTTGGTATTATTTGAAAACGTTTTGCTGTATTTTAATTAATCTCATTCGTAACATATAGGTAAGCGAAATTAAGGTGTAGGCTGTTGCGTTCTATATTTCTTTATAACAATTACTGCTATGTGAGATCATATTTTGGAGCAAAGTTTATGAAAACGTTATTATTGTATTTCTTTTTCTTGGCGCCTTTTCAAATTGTCTTAGCAAATTCTCAAATCTGAATAAAAGTAGTTATCAAAAACAATTTATCGGTTGTAAGGGTGTAAAAGTTATTTGAATAAGAAAAAACACATCTCAAGAAAAACACTAGAGTTAGACAGTTCATTAATAATTATTTTTATGAGACAATAAACTCAAAAAAAAAATGGCGCAAAGTGTCTCTCCTGTCTACGTAATATATGGACGTTTCCATGTTGTCACAATTTGAGAGGTAAACTCAATTTCTTCTCTTTCATGTCGAAATGAACTTAGACATGACGTCACCATGAAATGTCACTTGGTAAATTGACAATTCGCTCCTTAAGAACTGAGAACCGTTGTAATGGCATATTCTTAAAACTATCTGGGATTACTTGGTATTCTATTTTTCTTAGGCCAGATTTAGCAACAATTATAATCGGTGTGACAAGACTGGTAGCCAGTCTGATAGCGCCGACTGTAGTGGAGCGAGCTGGTCGGAGGATATTGCTTCTTGTGTCCACGGCATTCTGCGCTTTAAGTCTCGTAAGTACCCGTAATGTATTACAGAAGTTAATCGTTGATTGTTACGCAGTTGTAGCACCTATCATACGAATGTTCTTATTCTAGTAAGTTAAGGTATTCGATATCTTTGCACTTTATTTGGTGAATGAGATATTCAGATGCCCAATGACTGGTCCGTTACAAACACTTCTCATGTTCAATGCATACCTTTTCACGGGTAAGACCTATATCAGCGTTTCGATAGTTCTTCTACAGGATTGGTATGACCTTAAAGTGTGGATTTGTGGTATGTTAGAACATGGCTTATATATTCTTACAAGAACAAGAGGTCGGACCAATAACGGCAATAACGAAGGAAATTTTAAAGTATTTTATTTTTTAAGAATTTCTTTCTTGTTGTTGCCTTGTGAAATTTTGTTGGGATAAGTGGTCAAAGTGCGTCTACGATGAGGAAATATCTTTTGAATGGTTAGTATTAATGAATATGTATATATTTCCAGTCGATTCTTGGCACTTTCTTCTATTTATTGCGAGTGAAGAGTCCAGTAATTGCAGATATCGGGTGGCTGCCACTCATGGCGCTTATCATGTATTTTTTCTCCTACGAAATCGGTAAGACTTATAAATTACTAAAAATTGCTCGCGACTTCGTCTGCTTTAAGTAATTTTCTTTAATTTGTATGTAATAAACAGATTATTATTTATTGATTATGGTTAGCTGTATCGTATTACTGCACAACATTTCAAACCCAGTTTCATCCACTTTTGGACAATTTTAATGAAAACAATGATCCCCGTTATTCTTTTTTGGTATCGACCCTTCTAAGTTTCGAACGAACACTATTTATAGCATATACACAAACATTTTTATCGATTATATTACACACTGGTATAAGCAACTTTTAAATTACAGTCATGTTACAGAAAAGTTGAATTTCCGTCTATCAGTGAAAACTGTATGAAAATCGCCAAACAGATAAATCGCCCGGCCCGCGAGCCATCTCGCGGCGGCTGTAAATTTTTTCGGTTGCCCATAGTTTTATAAATTTACCAAAATGATATAGCGTGACAGACAATTGTAATATAAATTTTCAAGGTTACAGTCACATTTAATTGGATAAACAACAATATTATAAATGTTTCCTATATTGTTTTGATGTTTATCTTATATTAGCCTACGTAAGCTATCGTAAAAGTAATTTTTTTGGAGAGTATTTTTTTTTGCGCTTTTTTAATTAGAATGTAAATGTACTTATAATGTAATATACTTTAAAAATACTTAATGAAAATAACTATATCATGATGGAAACATTAAGTCGGTATGGTAATTTATTGGTAAATTTTCATTACAATTTAATTGGATTATTATTTTTTTTTAATCCATCTTGTTAATAAACTCTTGAAAACTGTAATTTTGCACAACTCGTTATTTTTATTATAAAATAGTCGTGTATTGGTGTAAACTGTACGCACCTTTATATATTCTTAACAGAATGATTTGATGACTTTCACTGCTCATAAAAACATTTTTTCCAGGTTTCGGAACAATGCCGAGTGCGCTAGTAGGGGAAATGTTCCGCGGCAACGCGCGCAGTACTGGCTCGGCGGTTGCCATGACAACCGCCTGGCTGATCGGCTTCGGCGTCGCTACTGGATTCGGGTCGCTGGTGCGCGACCTCGGCGGTGACGTCACATTCTGGATGTTCTCCTTCTCTTGTATAGTCGCATTTATTTTTACATTGAAATTTGTACCTGAGACTAAAGGAAAGAATTTAAACGAAATTCAAGAGATACTCGGTAGACAATGACTGATGTAATAAGTATAGGGCTTATAAAGCGATCTGGATCAGTACCTCTGCTACTTTACTCTCAATGCTAAAAAGTTACATATATAAGGATATTTATATATAGTCATATAGTTATATATAAGGAGTTATATATATAT
>DWLR01006412.1:0-10083 GCA_018246295.1 Papilio alexanor hazarajatica
CTTGGGTGGGAATCGAACCCACGACCTGCGGCGCGACAGGCAAGTGTCTTGCCACTGCGCCAACCGGTCAGTCAGTCTCTAATAATATGTAGAATAAAATACCAAAGGAAAAGACGGGATGGAAGCAACCTTGACTCGTTAAATATGTCCACTCATTACCTACAAATTCCACACAAATGTTCTTGTATTAGGTATTTCACCGATAAATACCACAAAATATAAATAACATAAAGACAGCTGACCTAACTTCACAAAAATATGGTAATATTTCACTACGATAAGAAAGAAGTATTTTCCATGGAAATTGAATTACAGCGCTCAAAAATTTCTGGTATCAAAAATAAACTCCTTTGTGCTTCACCAAAATATGCTGATACCGATTTGAAATAGAAAATTGTTGATGGAATTGGTATATTTTTCACTTATGCTAGTCGAAGCTAAAATTAGTTACGACTCACCTCATATTACGAGTTAAGTGGCCCAAGCATTTCACGCGTTATAGCTGCGCAATTTAAATAAAATACCTTATATAAGTGTCCGTGAAACTCATAATTATGCCCCAGTCCTTTTCCCACTTATTTGGGAAAAGTACGTACTAGAAGTACATACCGTAAGGTTTTTGACTATAGTTGTCACGGCCGGCCGCTTGCCTGATGCCAACCCTCCTCGGGTATTAACGCTGGTGAAATAGCCACCACCTTATGGCTAACAGGGTAAACGTACAAACGTACAACTACCATCCACACCAACTTGATGGTTGGCATTACACTACGACTCGGTTTTCACGAAATTTTCTGCCTCGTACAGCCGTGTTGTGGAATGATCTGTCCTCGACGGTATTTCCATATCAATACGACTTAGGGTCCTTCAAGAAAAGAGCGTACTCCTTTCTGAAATGCCGGCAACGCATCTGCGGTTCCTCTGGTGTTGCAGATGTTCATGGGCGGCGGTAATCGTTCTTTTGAGCGAATCGTTGCTCGTTTGCCCCCTTCTTCTATAAAAAAAATAAATGTACGAACCCCTTACGATCGCTCAATGTGCAAAAATATTCCACGACTAAATTTCAATAGAAAACTGCTGCATATTCCGCGACGTCGTCCCTTCGTCGGCTTATAGAACATCCATTGGTTGTGATGGAGCTGTCCTATTCGTAATCCGGGGTCAACACGGATGGAGACGTAAAATCTCCTTTATTTTGAAAGTCACCTGCATTCAAAATTTATTCCATTTACCAGGATCCAAACACCTATCTTAACCATTGAAAGCAGGTATAAAGATATACTTAATACATATTACAAATTTCATGAAACTATTTCATAAACAAATATTTATACTTTTCTGTAGCGAGTTTTTAATCCAGAAGTCTAACTCCGTTGAGAGCAATAAGATGTTAGAGTAATATTTTCTCCAGTCAACGGAAGCTGAAATAAAAGCAACGACGCCCAGAAGTATAATACTAATCCATATCCTACGATGTTTATTGAGAATCTATCTTATATCCAATTCTTTACTTTTAGACCGCGTAGTGAAATGGGAAAGATATATTTAGTGTTCATGTGAAAATCATAAGTTACTCTTATCATTTTAATTCAAAAAGTATTAGAAATAAGTAGGGTTATTAAAGCTCTATAGGTTTGTACGACTACGTTTATTTATAACAACATAAAAAAGATGTTCCAATCTCACTTTTTAACATATAGGATCCATTAATAAAATCCAATTCATGTCTTAGTCGCTCTACAATAGTTTGCATTAAAACATCTCGTATTAATTCTTTTCATGTCAAATTTCATCGCTTATTTTAATTTCATTACAATGATTTCAAATCCAATGAAACTACTGTTTCTGCAGTCTAAAATTCTAGAGAAAAGCCTAAACGGGACTTTCAATTCAGTGTATGATCCTTTGTACTAACATCCTAAAGTGAGCTCATGCATTGCCGTTTTAATTACAGAGTCAAATTTGCATTTGAAGAAAGCTTTCTATGCTTCGTTTTCCACTTAATTAAATCTTGATTAATTATCATCATGTTATCAAATTAATTTGACTGACTGGTTGGCGCAGTGGCGAGACACTTGCCCTTCGCGCCGCAGGTCGTTGGTTCGATTCCCACCCGAGACAATCATTTGTGTGCATGAACACGTCTGTTTGTCTCGAGTCTGGATGTAAAGATCATCAGAGGACGGGCAGCAGCGTCCTTTTCTTAGTACGGTGGAACATAATGCGATCGCCAACCCGCCTGCCAAGCGTGGCGATTACGGCACCTTTCCCCCTAATGATGCGATTAATGGGGGAGGCCTACGTCCAGCAGTGGACGATCATAGGCTGAGATGGAATGATATCAATTAACTCTAACACATAGGTCATATTGGTGACATTCTAAAGACGATATATGGAGAACTTAAGAGTACTCCTTATATCCGACGAGCATGTTTGCGTAGATTTATGAATGTAGAAGAAGCGAGAACGAGTTTGACGAAATAACACCAAATGGGAATTCGTAATCTCTGCCTACTCCTCTAGGATACGGCCTTAAGTATTTCGTACAGTATGTTATCAATTACACATATTTAGTTTTTTTTAATAAATTTTTTTTGGGTAAGATTTTTAAAAGATGCTTCAAAACCTTTATAAAAGCTTAGACCACATGATATCTTAATAAATCATCCTGCATCTCGACAATGTCAGACCACATGCAGCTTTTGGCAACTCACCAGAAAATCGCATCATATTTCTTGGACCTTGTACCATCCGAATTTTAATTATTTGTAACAATTTAATAAGATATTATTATACTCTAACGGTTAGAAAATATATTGTTATACATTTTGTTAATGTTGTTCGTTATTGTAGTAGTTTTGATATTTTCCTTAAATGTCGTTTTACTATTCCAACATATAATAAGTTTGTGCCATAAGTGATATGATGAGGAAGAAGATACATGACAACAGTCCAATAATCGAAATCAATGATGTTAAGTTTTGTATCCGTATCCTTAATTATTATATTATACTATCGGTTTGGGGTTTATTGTCGACAGTCTGTCAGATCATTGACAACAATCCAAGCTATACAAAAGCTGGCGCTATATGACATATTTGATCCCTAAAATTAGTTTTTTTATGAAGTTGCAAATTTTTTCTGGAATGCTGCGGTCATAGTTAAACTTAAGATGTGAAACATTATCTAAATACAAAATTTAGTGCAACATGTCATTTCTGAGATACGCGTAATAAACAAATGTATTTACAATAATTACTCATTTAATGTTATAAAATAGAGAATGACAAAAGTTCTGTAAAGTAATTGGAATTCATGAAACATAATTCGTATAAGTGGTGAATACAACTTTACAAATCACAGAAAGGACACGGCAGTCTGTGAAATTGGACTCATAAAATTACAATACAACCTGAAGTCATCTCCGCGTGAAAAATCGTCAGTGAGATTTTATTTGAGATACAGCCGCGACGCGACGCCGTTATCAACTTTTTATGAGCGCCATGAAAAAAAAATCTACTTTATTCCACCCAAGTGATGAAAATCTGTATTCTCTTTGTAAAAGTAAAATTCTTTAATGAACAATTTTTCGATCCTTTTGGTAAAAAAGTGAACAAAAAAAAACGAAAAAAAAAAACAACAGGCCGCTGTCGCTTTTTTAATTAAAGCAAGTAGGTATGCAATTTTGTACACAATATTCAAAAACGTGTTATTATTAAAATATTGGAACGATCTTAAAAAAGGAAGTTTTAGGGACGGTTATTTCATAAGGTCATAGATATTTGAAATAATTATACTATGAGGCAGTATAGTATAGTTGAACATTAAAATTAGTATCAAATACTAGGGGAAATGAATTCCTGAAGTTAGCACAGTCTTCAACGATTTCTTAAAATCCTTTGGCCGTGAGCTTCGCCAGTTTGACGTAGAAGTAAAAGTAAAAGCGTTTTTTCTCAATGAAATCAAATTAATTTATTAAAAAAAAATTGCATGATTTTTCTATTAGATCCGTTAGCCCTTAACTAGTTAGTATTAATATTTATAATAAATGGTTGGTTTATGTTTTTTATCGGTGGTAAGTGTAAAAATATATATTAATAAACATGTTCGAGTTTTTAAACTAAACCAAAATGAATATGATATATCAAAAAAGTAACTTATTTTCTTCATTATAATTATACAGTTTATCAAAGTCTAAACAATTATCTTAACTTCAAATCTATTGTACTGTAACTACATAGACACAGTAGGTAGGTTTTTTAATATCATGCTGAATTAATCGTGCAGAAACCAACACAATCGTTCACTTTCTGCTCCAACTACTCTATTTTATACGATGCATTACATCGCGTTCGAAAGCTATTTGCTCCCGGAAATGAGATTAATGTCACCATTTTTCTGCTTGTCGTAACTATTAAACTTGTTACAGCGGGAGGCTCTTTGGTATTTTGTACAAATTTAATATAAATTTAATCTAAAATATATGTCATGAAGCCATGGAAGTTTTAGTTTAACACACGAATGAAGCATCAAGTATTCACAAAATATCATAGTGTAAGCCTATTGTTGCTGAGGTTTGTGGGGTTAAGGAATTTATGTCAAGGTACCGGGAATCCATTGGACCAGGGCGGCAAGAGACCAATCTTTGTGCATATTCACGAGAGAGGCTCACGTCTAGCGAACTTCTGTTGGTTCATAGCGATGCAAAAGACAATATACTCGTAAGTAGCAGGTTCCCTTGCGGTTAAGTCAACGCCTCATCGTGAAAATAGAGAATCCAGCGTAACATCATATTTATGCTTGATATCCAAGGAGAGCTAAGATTCAAGATTCAAGATATATTAAATGAATTTATTATTTATCCTACAAGTAATTTCCTTACAGAATGTACGCTTTTATGAAGAAAAAAAAAAACTTTGAGACTATCTAAAATTACAACATAAAAACAATATAAAAAACAATTCTATGTTTAGAACACATTTATAATAAGCCTTATGATTTTCTCCGCATACGTAGAGAAGTTTGTCATAACAAATCTCTTGTATTCGTAAAGTATCTGTTGTAGTCTACGGCGCCTTTAACATATTATAACACATGGATTTGACATATGTACGAAACGTAATTACACTTTTTGTTATCGTTTGTAGTTTTTTTAAAGTACCTAATTTCCCAAATATTTAAAGGTCTATGTCCATTCTGTATTTTTAATGACCGAAATTAAATATGTATTCTTGTAGACCAAGGATAGCAAGGAAGGATGAGACAGAATGACTGCGACAAGCGGACGGATTAATAAAGGACATCCTATAAATTAAATACGTAGATTATTCAAGCTTTTATGACGATGCTACGACGTGTTCAGACGTAGCAGATCTGGGTCTTTATTCTCTCATTTTTATATATATGCCCTGTTCATGTATATGTATTCTGGTAATTAAGTAATATTATATTCGAAAAGCGAAGAAAGGCGCCAATTAGTTTATTTTCCTCCTCATTTAAAACTCAAAGCATGAACCGCCATGACAATTAAGCCCCTTTAATTATCGTGCTAATTACAAGCTTTCTTGTTTAAAACTTCATAATTCCCGCAGATTTATCACTGTGAAGAAAATATAGAGCTACATAAACACATTAACAGCAGTGTAGCACTCATTACACTTTTATGAATTTGAGGAGCAGAATAATTCACGCCTCTCGTTTACTTTAAGAACTCCTTGTAACGTATAAGTCAATAATCAAAGGTGTTTTTATGACAAAAGAAATTCATCTTTATTTCATTAAATAATCCTTAGATAAGTATTTTCTTTAACGGATGGCAATTTTAAAAACAAATATTGTACATTTAACATAGCGTGTCATCAAGTAGGTAAAATAGCAAGCGTCGTCACGTTAAGTGGTTAACGTGCTGGGTGGGGATGGAGATGAAGCCTGCAGTACTTCACGTTAACAAGTAACATAAATTTGATTCGAATTAGGTATTCTATGAGAATCAACAACCTTATACATCATCCATTTTACCAGTGAAGATGTAGTACAAAATTAAAGAGGAACCGGTAATAATATACAGGATGTATAACGATATATTGAAATATCTTAATCTAGGTTTTAAACTTTCGATAAAAAAAGAACTTTCCTTACATTTAACGTTCGCAAGATGTTAAAGTACAAAGGAGCTCAAACCAATGAGATTGAAATAATTTTCGTAAAGTAGCGCCGAGCAATTTGGACAATGGGGCTGCAGGAATTTGTAATATATTATACAGTTCTCTTTTCAGATCCGGAATGTAAATGAACTTTCCCCAACAACAATGATAGCGGTTACCATTGTTTCATGTGCCACGGTTTGAATTAAAAACTGTGAACAATGGAGAACAAATTTATACCGCTCTGTGTATAGCCAGCCAGCAATTAACGTTTATTATAGCTAGTGGAACACAATTGAGTCCTGGAGCTCTAAATGGTTGATTAAGAATTCTGAAATACCTTATGACTACTAAACGATCAATAGGTTTTAAAATATAGTCATAGTTTATCTCGAATGATTTATTTTAACAAACTTATAAATATATATAAATACTTGCTTATGCGTTTAAACTTATTTTAACCTATAGACACAAAATTACTCAGCGAACTGTATATTACTTCCACCTACCGGTTTCCTTGCTAAAAAGGATAATATCAACTTATGGGTAGCTAATAAGAAGCTTCCAGTTGCTTAAGAAAGCTTTTCTTCTTCTATTTTGTAAGGAATTTCACTTCATTCACTATATGAGACAACTAGAATTCATATGTATAAATAATATAATTTGTGAACTTAAAATTAATTAATAAATATACTCGTAGTACGTTGTTATTTTTTCTGACTGGCTGACTTATTCATATTGTATGGTCTGATATTCATTTATTAAGAAATATTGCAGCCGATGTAGATCTGGAGTTTTACTGTTGGTTTATTGAAGCAGCCAAAGCGTGTTGAAGATTTTATAGAGTGCGAGCACAGGTGGCATGAATATCTTTCCCAATGAGACGTGATCGGAGTGTCAAACTGAAATAATAAATGTGAATTTTACGTCAGTGTTTTTGAGTTTTTGTAAATAATTTTAGCTTTAAAACTTATCCATGTAAGATAACGTGGTAACTGATTTTCTCTGAAATATGAAAAGGTAAAACCACAAAACTTTCTATTTAGGCACTTGAAAAGAAATAAATAAACATTTGTTCTGCCATTTTGAAGTTACGGCCTGTGTGGGATTAAAAAAGGGATGAAAGTTCGTATGAAAATTTGATTTTAATATTAAACTAGACTAGACTTTCGGAAGATGGTTGTCAAAAGCCACGAAGGGGTTGAAATAAGGGATGGAAGTTTGTATAGGAGTTCGTTATTATCGAAGATAAAACAATGAAACTTTGTGATAAGGCGTTTGATAAGAAGTTAATAAATATTTGTTCTAGCGTTTTTGAAATTTCTACCTTTATGGGGATGAAATAGGGGATTAAAGTTTGTATAGAAATCAATAAAAATCTATGTTTACCATACATATATTTATGGGAAAAACGCGCGAGCGCGGGTCTCGCCAAGCGCCATACACAATAAACGATGCGCTAGACCAACACAAAATTTCATGTTAAAGAAGAATGCTGAAGAAGAAAATAATCGAATTAAAATAATGAAAACTGTACTACAGCAGTTCAAATGTGTATTATTTTAAAAAGAAGAATCTTAAAAATTTTAAAAATCCTGCTCACAGTAACAATTCCACGCGAAAGAAGTCGCGGGCAAAAGCTAATAAGAATAAGTAATTACTCCTCGGTTTTGTGTTGGCCACACCACATTGGCGCACTCCGACTTGTATCACCATCGCGTACGGACGTGCTATGCTATGCATTTACTATTAACAGAAAGTGACACTACGTCTCTTTCTGTTAATAGTAAATGCTAGTCTTGTTTAGTAAACAAACACAACTTAAGCAAATTAAAATAAATAATGGTTGCATTAATTTCTGAGTCCAAAGTTTTTATTTTATGGAAACAAAGTAAGTATTTAACATTCATACTATAAGAAATATCAACATCGAAATTCATCATGTTCACCAATCTTTGTGGCAGAATTAGTCTCACATTTGATTATTGGTTATTGGTAATTGGAAATTGGTTATTGAAAGAACCAGTTAAGTATTTAGAGTGTGCTCAATACTATTAACCATACATTTTTACTTCTAACTTTAATCACTTTAACGTTAATCAAATCCCTGATCGTACCTAAAAGTAGTTTCCAAGGAAGCGTTTGCATCATATCCGACAAGATAGCTTATATTATGTGTAAAATTTTCAAAGGTTGATATTACAATATCTAGATTTTTTATTGAAATAAAAAGCATGGGTGCAGTTATATTTTTTGAGGTAGTGTAATTTCTTGTGACAACAATACCTGGCTAAACTGATAATCGTGACAGAAATTATATTTTATTTATCGTGTAAAAGAAAAATGATTTATTTTGCGACGTCTTCGTGACAGAGTCACGTTCTTCTGCAAAATTTGCTCTTATTGTTTTCTTTATTAAATTTCAAAAAACGCACGTTCTTGGCTAATGGAAATTGACATGAAACGGCATTCGTATATATATACGTTGCACACAAGTTTAGGCGTCCCTCTAAGCCTAAGCTTGTGTGCAACGAGATCGAGGTAAAGATCATAATGATTTAAATTTTAGTGATATATCTTTTGGAGTCGACTCAATATCGAATTCGTATTATTTTCAGTCCGAAATTCACTATGGTGAAAACGCGAAAGTTACAAGAGGTACCGTGGCTATAAATGACTTATAAATAAAATTAGGTGTTGCCTCCGGCTTCATACGCGTTTCTTATTTTCTTCGCTGAAATTCCGAGTATATTAATTTCAATAATAGTAACATGGTGTATAAAAACTATTACTGTCAATATTACCATGGCAACCGATATTATAAATTGAGCTTTTTTGTATATCTTTTCTCTAAGAACGGGAAGAATTATCCAAATTTGATATAGACTTTGTGTTTGTCAAAAAACTTTATTAGATTATTTAGAACGCATTCTAACATAGCCGTTCTGTGTCATAGTGATTGCATTAAAAATTAATATGGGGATTTAATTTAGGCTTAATTATTATTATTATAAAGCGAAACTAATAATTACTTATCTTATTTTGTATTAATAATAAGGTTATTACATAGTACTATTAACATATTGTTTTATTAGAACGTATTCACTAGTGAACTTACTGAATTTTAGAATAGAAAAGAAATAAAGTACCATTCGAGTGGTACGCAAAATATTTTGGTATAAATAATGTTTTTCAATGCCCATACAAAATGAGAGCGACGAAAGCGGAAAGAAGAGATTTATTTCTTAGAGTGTAATCTTGCGAATGGCGAAAAAAGCAATTTGTGCAAAATACTCGTCTCAGTTCTCTCGCTCCCAGCTTACAAATGTATAAAGGCATTTCTTTTATAGTTTCTGATTTTAAGGAGTTAAGAAGTTTCTTTGTCAAATTTCCCAGAACAAATGACTTCATGTTTGGTGTGATCTTGTTAAAGTTATCACATAAAAGTATTTATACTTATTTCTTTAATATTATCAAGACAGGGATCCCAATAGTGACATCATAAAACACAATAAGCAATGTAGTATTTATTTTCCAGGTCAGGTTACATATGAATATCATCAACCGTATATATTCGCATTTAAATAGAACTAACCCGATATCGTGATTTTAATACGTACTTCTTCCTAAAAGGCCGGAAACGCATCTGCGGTTCCTCTGGTGTTGCGAATGTCATGGGCGGCTCGTTGATCGTTTGCCCCTTCTTCTATATAAAAAAATAATAATACTAAAAAAAGTCAAATAAAACACAAATATATTTCAAAATTATCAAAGACAAAGGCCTCCTCTGCCCTGCATTTGGTGGTAGACCACCCATACTGTCACCGAGTTATATATATATATATATTAGGTTGGCAACTAATAACCCGCCACTTTTTTCGATCGATTGCTAGAACAATGTAGAAGCTTCTAGAGCATTTCACCACAGTATATAAATAGA
>DWLR01006413.1:0-10082 GCA_018246295.1 Papilio alexanor hazarajatica
ACTTAGCAACTCGGTTTTGCACACTCAACTACTAAACCAGTGCCCGCTAAAGTAGTATATATCGTCATCTGTAGCGAGCCGTTAAATACGTACTATGGATTTGTTTGTTACGTTGTATGGAGAGACAGAGAAATGCATACAGAGCCATGTTTGTGGGATCCAAGACCCAAAAGATAAAATACATTGTAATGATAATTATATATAGTATAATTATAAAATATATTTTTATAATAAACATTTACACTCATCAAATACACAGTAGCACCGTCAACCTCCATCTTGCTTGAATTTGTACATTACCTGTTTTTTGTTGGTGCCTAAATGAAAGTTTTATGTATATTAAATTCCAGGAACATTAGCGTCAATTTTATTGCCAAGAATAGGCATTCAAGTTGACCGTTAAAGTGTAGCCACTCACTATATCGCGTTAATATTTAACGCAACATTTATCGCGATGATAGGCGATAAATGTTTCCCGTTACTGTAGCCCCAGCATGAAAGTGACATGGATACAGATGGTACTGTAATTGACAGAAATAGTTGCAAACGAAGGGTAATATGACAAACAAAAATCTGTAGGCACTGCAATAAAAAAGAAGGAAGAATAGTCATAACAATTTAGACGGTGCAGACGACGGGAAAGACTCCGTCTGTCACTGCGACAGACAATTTTTCATAATAAGTAAACAGTTCCTAATGATGGCACCACTCTTCATCCAGTCGCTCTCGGGAATTTTCTAAAAAAAAAAACATTTTTTTTCCGCATCACACTTTCTCTAATTACTTAGATGTTAATTCATTTATTAAAATACACACATATATAGTCAGCCTCTAAAACGTCACCTTCAGGATGCTATGGGATAGGCGTGTATCATGAACAATATAATATAGTGCAAAAAATTAAACTTCCCCCAGAAACATCTGTTTACTGGAGCATATTTTGGCCTTTTGATAGCGGTGTAATATATACGCCTAATTAAATTAAAGCAAACAGTAATATCTTTTAATTCGCTAAATGCAATACAAGCAATTAAAAAATGCCCCTACAATTTAAAAGAACAATATCTGGCGACCATCAAATTATTATTAAAATGACAAACATTAAAATTTTCCGCTGTAATTGTTGGATTCCTAGACATTGTGGTACTAAAGGAAACGAAAAAACGGATCTTATTGCTAAAGAGGTAGTGAATTAGTACCTTTTTGCCATGGTTTAGCTAATCTACCTAAGAGAAACTTTTGTGAGGATTGGAATAAAATTTAGTTAGAAATCCAAAAGACACATATTTTTGTGTTAATACCTAATATTATACGACGGACCAGTTGGCGAGGTTAGTAAAATGCTTGCCTTTCACGCCATGCCTTTGTGTGCATGCATATGTCTGTTAATCTTGTGTCCTGAAGTAAAGGCCACCGGAGAACGAGCAACGGCGTCCTTTTCTTAGTACGGTGGAAAATACTGCGATCGCCAAGCCGCCTGACAAGCGTGGCGAGTATGGCACATTTCCCCCAAATTATGCAATCATTGGGGGAGGCCTATGCCCAGCAGTGGACGATCATAGGCTGAGATGAATGAACCTAATATTAGTCATAAGCCATGGTACTTTACAAGAAAATTAAATAAACTGTGTAGCAGCATAATAATAAAGATGAAAATGGGTCATCATTTTTAGCCTGTCCACCTTGCTAAGCTTAAAATTATAGACACTGATGTCTGTTTTTGTGGGGGATTTGAACAATATTGTTTTCCTGCCCTCTATATGACAGATCTTCAGTTACATGTCTACTGAATGACCGCTACAAAAATGTTTATAAATTTTTATCAAAATTTATAAATGATAATAATATAAAAATTTATATGTAACGTACATACATATTTTATTTATATATAAATTATTCGATCTATAATATATTAACTAATAATTCTATAACGCATGTGTGCTATTTTTTACCCTATTTCCTTTCTAATTTCCGCTCCTTTATTTCTACAATTTTTGCGCGATTGGTTCTCGAGTATAAACTTGTCAGTGGCTAAATACACTAATGTGTGAAAGCGAAAAACAAAAAACAATTATATAATTTACATAAACAAATGAGATCTTCTATGATACTTCCATTCAATTAGTATTTTTTTTTTACCAAAGCTTGTTTATCGTTTAGTAACAAAAAGATATAATCAATACGAATTATTTATAATATTATACGAATATTCTTCAAGGTTTTTATGCTTTAAGAAAGAAAACAACACAGTATTAGCTTAATTTTTTTAAAAATAAAAACAACTGTCAATGTGCATACATGTTTGTAATAATGTAGCAAACATACATTTTATAATACATACCTATAATTGTCACATATTTTACATATATAATAATAATAATATAATATATGCAATATTGCAAATACATTTTACAATAAATAATTAATTAAATTTTATTTAAACTAGTTCAAATTAGATGTCTTGCACCTTTGTTTCCCCATAAAAAGTAATTTAATTCATTAAGATATAATTAAATGAAAATGAACCTTTTTTCAGACGAAATTACAAAACTAGTTAAAAAAATAAAACTTGCAATTTAGTATTTCTAGTTTTACTTATTATTTAATTAAAAACGAGGGACCAGAATATTGCATATTTAAATGAAAAAAGTTGCGCCTTGCATAGGAATATAGGGGTTTTTTTCGGTGATCAGGTTATGGTGAACTTAATATATAACATTCTAATCAATTATTTTAGACAGCATTACACTACCTTGTTCTGATTTAAACTTTATAAAATACTGTGTGCGTTTACAGGTTATGGTGCAGCAACTTCATTGTTTTTTTTTTGTAAAATACTCAAGAACCACGCTAGCATCATTTATTCCCTTTTTTTCTAAGGCATTTACTATTAAATTTAATCTATTTCCCCAATTTTGGCAAGTATTTCTTTTAATTTTCTCAATCAGATTATGTTCCGGGCACCAGTAGTTCTTTATCTCACCTTTCATAAGACAATCTCTTAGTTTTTTTAACATGTAGATTACTAAAAACGACAGTGATTTATTTTTCCACATTGTCTCGTTTTCTGGCACAATCTCCCATAGAAATAAGGTTTTTATATAGTAACTAGATAGTTTTTTAAAACCCTGTACATCACGTAAATGTTTTAAGAGTCTTACTGTGCTCTTTAAATTGTTTTTACTTCTTATTAATAGCCGCTCTTGAATAGGAAATGTTAAACGCCAACTAAAATCATTCTGAGATGGTTTTGGTACAACAAAATATTGTTGTATATTTGTGGCACTGACTTTGGTGAATAAAATTGATGAGTTTACTGGTTTTTTTGGCAATGTAAATGCAAAAGTTGGTACCAAGTCCACATCAATAACTGTATTATTAACTTTTATAATATTAATTGTATTAGCTGGTCCAGATCTCTTAGATTCAATAAAGTAACAGTTGTTATTTACTTTTATAAACCTTTTTCCATCTTTCACAGGCAAAGTATTTAGTGTTGTATCAACTACACTTTGTATCCAAGAACGAAATTTTGTTACAGAAAAACAATGTTTGGTATTGCACCACATTAAAGTCTTTACAAAACCCTTACTGGCAGTAGCCGGAGTTTTAGCTAAGCGTCTAAACTCTGATGGCAATATGATACACGTATGCCCACATTCTGAATCTCTTGCATCCAAAATGATTTTGCCATTATCAACTGGGATATGCAATATAACATTTATGTCATACTCATTAGGCTCCCCTACACGCAGGCCATCATAATAACTACCCAAGTAATCCAGTCTTGGATTCATGCTGTCAAACAGGTTATCACTAGCACGCATTCTATTTATAATATCCTTTAACACTGAATGTAGTATAAAGTTATTGCACTTTTTATCTCTGGCTTTTAGTCTTATGAACTGACGATTGAGTTCTTGAAACACCTCTTCCATGGCTGAAATGTTATGTTATCTTCCACAACATCTACTCTTAAAGTATTAAATTCAATATTACATCATGCTACTGCTAAATACACATGTTTTGAGTTCCGATCTGGTGGAGATATGCAGACATCTGGGAATAAAAATAATGTATTGGCTTAAAATCGGCGCCTGCGGTAGAATAAGAGTAAACCTTAACATCCAAAGACATCCAAAGGTATTTGGATGTGATCATAGGCTCAACTGAATTACATTTGAAACAAAAATAAAAAAGCTAGTTGGAAAGTGGATAGTGGAAGAGATTGCTCACCTGTCTCCCACTCAAATAATAAAGTTGATAAAATACATAAAAGCTTATAGTTTTGTTTATAATTCTCTATATCTAAATAACAATAAATTTGTTCACTTTACTAATTTGTATACAAAGAACAGTGTGGTGCTAAACAATGGAAGTGTTATTTTAAGAAAGGAAGTTGTTGAAATGCATTGTGACAGGGGAAGTACCCCAACATATGTATTACAACATGCATTAGGGTTTTTTGCTTTTCCTTATCATAGACAAATTTTAGCATTTTCATTTAATACTTTAGTTGCAAATTTTCTCCTGAATGTAAAATATGTGTTAATTTACACAGTTTCATAATTCCTCTTTTTAAACATAGATTAATTTAATGTCAAGTTTACAGAAAAAATGATAATCAATGTTACTTCTTTAAATCTCATTTAACTACAGAAATAGTAGTCTTACCAATAAACCTCTAAGAAAATAACCAACATAAGTTGCAAATTGTTGAAATAAAACACCTACCATGTCACAAGAAAGATTTACTTTAAGGGTTATGAATTGATTTCAGGTTTTAGTTTACTGTCATCATATTCTTGTTTATCTTTTTTAAAAGTCTCCAAAGCTTCTTGTAAATGTTCAAAGGTAACTGGTTCTAAGCTTTCTGCTTCACTTGGTTGTTTTACTTGATTCTGTATGTTATTATCTGCTAAATAAAAAAAAAGTTTTACAAAATATTTAAAGTACAACTGTTTCTATATTATACATAAAAGTAAAAGTATACAAAGTTTAAAACAATGGTACCCAACCTATTCCTTCTTTTGGGGTGACATAGGCATGCTCCATAGACAGAAGCTTCGCCGTTTTGTATAAGTACTTCAAATTCTTCTCGGGAAGTTTATCAAACAAAGGATCGGCACAGTGTGGCAATTGGTCTTCTTCAAAAAACAAGTATGTTCCTAATGGATTCTCAAAACTTCCTGAAAGAGACAAAATATGATTGGTTAATAAGGCTCTCGGATTCACTTTTTTGGCAGCCTAGTGAGGAGACAATAGATATTACATTTCTACAGAAAAAAGTATCAGCAAATTGTATTTAAGGAGTTTTATGTTATTTATCAGTGAATTTAATTTTTAGTGCTTTTTGTAAATGTTTTATTTTCATATTTTTTTAAAGAACGTATTAAACAAGCAAGGTGATCACATGATGTGAGATGAGTAACAATCGAAAAAAGGAGCCGCCATTTAAGTTATGAAAAGACTAAACTGTAAGAACTACAACAACTGGACACAGGTCTTTTAGAATTGACTTTATTACACTTATTAAACTTGTGGTTTTTAAGCGATTTATAACAAACACCATACACGGTTTCAGCTACATTACACTTTTTTTTACCTAAGAAGAAAGTATCATCCATTTGTATAATTGGATTTTTTCTATCTATCCCTAAGACGTGGATGTTTTTGTATTTTTCAATATTAACTGTATCTTTGAACTCTGCATACACTAAAATCTCTTCTTCACAATCCGAAGTAGACGTATTCATTATGAAATTTAAATCTAAATATTTTAAATATAAATAAATATATTAGAGCAATCGTACAATAATGTGCTGTACTATAAGTTACTGTTGTATGCTGTTATGTTACATTACATTGCATTAATATGTGCAAATAGATGTGTCACGTATAGTGCAAATATTACAGGTACGTAGAGGTGGGACGTATTTACTGGAACAGGTTTTGATACTAGGTTTCACTCAATACGTTTAAGTACCGAGTATGTAGGGACTAAAAGAACGAGTATCGTGTAATTAGAAGTATGTAATGTGGTATAGGTATTTCGTACTCTATAAGTATTTAATTTTGTAGAAGTATTTTGTACTTTAGAAGTATTAAATACTGTAGAAGTGTTAGTTACTTATTGTAGAAATATGTAGTATGGATGAAGGAGTAAAAATGACGTAGATATTGTAGCGTAAGAGAATCAATCGGGGTTCGTTGTCGTTTTTTTTTCGTCATCCGGTGAAAGTTCGATAGTTTTCAGGTTCGAGGTTGGAGGATATCGTTTTTGTTTTCGTCATTCGCCGCGAGACAGAACATTTTCGTCGCCACTATGCATAAAATTGAGACTCCTAAATACTTCTAGGAACTAGTATTTGGAACGCGTTTTTGCAAAAACTCGTACTCGAAATACTTAGTACATCCCATCTCAAAACATGTTTTTAGAAAAATTACCATCGACAAAGATTAGATATTGGAGACATGACATTTAAATTAACGACGAATCAAAATTCAAAATATGGAATCAAATAAATATTGCCAAATTATTGCTTAAATCAAAAATGTTTCCGTCAGTACGAATTAAAATAGCTGTGTTAGTGATTTAAAAAATCGATTTGAGCTCTAAAATCGTGTAAAAACCGTAAAATGTTATGACATGATAACAATTTTTTGGACGGTACAAGAAGGTAAAGTAGGAATCAGCTACCATCGCTACCTTTTACCATCTGGAACACACGAAAGAAAAGAGTAGATTTGCATTGCATTTGTATTTTATAATTCACACCAATGGGCTCGAAAAATTTCTATCGCTTTGTAGAACACCGGAAAAATACAATGTTACGAAAAATATGAGTGAAGTAAAAACTTATGTGTTGCTTTCATTCCGTTAAGACACCTAAAGTTGTACTAGGTAAATACCAAAAGTCTTGGTAACACCACCTTTTCATTTCCCTACGTATTTCAGATATAAAGTTTTGTATTTTCTCCGATATAATTGGATAGTAGCGTCAGACTCAACACCAATAACATGTTGCCGAATGGGCCGAGTCGACTGGTGAAATACCATAACTTCACAGAAGACAGACATGAAGTAGAAGTTTTCTGAGTTTCGTCGGAGTGTGGTGCCGGTGACCCAATTCTAGTCCACTTGCCTTTCTAACCCTTTTCTAAGGATAGGTTGGAAAGGGAAAGTGGATTGGATGGTGAAGGATGGATAAAATTGACTTGAGGATGGAAGTAATTGATAATTGAAAAAGTTTGATGGCAAAAATAAGTACATAAGATAAGATCGGAGTCTAGAATGTGTTTTTTTGGTGATAAGTACACAGAGGCGAGAATACGAATGGCCAGTTAGGGCGATTTTGCACACTAACGCCTCGATGTTAATTAGTGGTGGTGTGTCGAGTGGAATGCAGTGCAAGTTCCTTTTGTAGTAGATAAGCTTGCCTCCCCGGGGGGAGGCAAGCCTATCGTTTCGAATAATGCTATAGTTTGCTAACTATAGCATTATTCTATCTTAGGGTTACTGTGACTGGGCTTAAGGAAGGTTTCTTGCACTAGCATTATGGCGATTTTCTGATCTTTAAGGAAGAGGGCTATCCTTTCCTTTTGTGTACGTAGGCCGTCGGCGTTGAAGTACGCGACGGCGAGTGAGCGTGGCCTAATTCTTTCTTTTTTTGTGTTACCCATGAAGTGTAACTCTGCCGCTATGGAGGGGAGTTTGGTGGGTGGTTCGGGCTTGGGGCCTGAGGGGACCTGAGCCTCTACGTTCGTGGGCTGGGGAATCGCAGGAGCGATAATTTGTTGGGGAAACGCGGAAGCGACTGGTTTAATCCACGCCGATTTTAGTGGCATGGGGACCGGAACGAATTTGTCTTGCGAGTTGGATACCGACCTAGGCCGGGCGCGATTGCGAGGGAACGCGGTTATTAGTGGGCCTCGTTACCTGCAGCCTACGCGCCGCCTTTGAGCACCCGCGATAGTTCGAGGGGTGCCCCATTGGTTTCGCAAAGGACGCAGGGCGGAGGCTCTGGCGTGTCTTTTGCGCGGGGGCAATCTGTTGTCGCGTGATCGCCGGTGCATTTGACGCACCTTGGGCGAGCGAAACAATTACGAGCGGAGTGTCCGTAGTGCTGGCAACGGTAGCACTGACCGTTTATGCCTGTTTTGCGGGGGCCCTCAACGGTGATTCCGGTGCGGCCGCACAGACGTTTTAAATATAAATGTTTTTCCCCTCAGGAGAGAGGTCGAGTGTGGCCATGATTAGTGCCATCTTTGTTTTGTGCTTAAGGTGTGTCATCCTAGAGAGGGCGCGAATTGGGAAGCCTTGGGCTTTGAGGTTTTCGCCTACTAAGGTGATTTCCTCTTCGAGCGGGTAGCCTCGGATAACTACCCGTAGGGATCTCTCTTCAGGGAGAGAGAACGTATGAAATGCTAGTTTTTGATCTTTGAGGTGTTTCGTGACGGCACGAAACTCTTCAACTGTCGCCAGGTAAAACTTTATGCCCTGCGCGGTGGACTGCGCTTTTAGCCTGACAATATTTTTGGTGGCTATCCATTTAGATACGGACGCCCACTTCCCTTTTTCTTGTAGAATGATGGGATTTTTCCCTGCGCGCCTCGGGCTGCGAGGGGTTAGGGGCTGCTGCTTTCTTAGGCGCGTTTGATTCCTGCGGGGATTTGGGACCCCGCTTGTGTTTATTCGTGACGACTTTGAAGCCCTCTGGTTTTGGGTCCGTGGAATCGATACCCATATCGGACACCTCTGAGGAGCTTTCGGACGAGGAGTCCGAGACTCTTGAGACAGACCACCGCCCAGGTTTGGCGGGGGTCTGTAACAAGGGAGTTATATTGGGGGAGGAGGTGGGCGCGGGAATTGGACGTACGGTTTGAGCGGTTTGGGGACGCAAAGACGGTGCGGTGGTGTGCAGTAACAACATGGATTTCGCAGCCGTCGATGGGAGAGGTGCGGAGGGCGCGGTTTGGGGACGCGGGGTTGCTGCCTTAGCAACGGTCGGGGCCGGAGCTGGCTTGCGCCGGGGGTCGCGGGCGGCGGGTATCTCTTCCCGCAGAGTATTTAAATAACTTTCTCCGACGCTCGGGTGCTGGGATTTCAAGAACTCCATGATTTTGGCGGCCATGGTAAAGAGAATTTAAGAGTCAACTGAGAGTAAGGTGGAATTGCTACTTAGGCCTGGCGCTTTAGGTGCGCGGGGGGAGTACCTAGCTTATTGTCTGATGCAATAAGCGGGGGATATTCACTATAATTTTATTGTGATAGTGTTGTGCAGCGTTTGCTACACAACACTATCACAATAACGCACTATTAACTGTGGCTTAGCCCCCCGTGAGGGAGGCACAAAGCCGGGCGACGCGGTGACGTCACTGGCACACCTGCACGAATTTCACAACACTTGCGCGCTGACTTCAGAGAACTTTCGAATTTGTTGGTAATTAGCCTTGAGAGCTGCCGAGACACGTGCAAGCCACGGCAGAATCAGAGCGAATCTCCTTTGCCTTCCCAAATGCCGCCCGGGCGCCTATTCTTATTCGCCTCGGGGGAGACTAGGCCCAGGGGGGCCTAATACGCATATTGCGCGCTCGCTCCTATATTGTTTTGAAGCTTCGCCCCTTTCCAATCGTCTTTATTTCATCATATTTTTATGCTATATAGTAATATTTATTTTAAACTATACTATTTTCTATGTCGTATTTCTTTATCTATTTATTTACATTTTATCTAAAACTATAATTGGTCGTCCCGTACACTATATTTATTTACCTATTATACCTATTTATTTACAATTTCTACTATCCATTTCTGTTCGTGACGTAGCCGGCCGTCCTGTACACTAGCAAGAATTGTAATGAACTTCTGAGCAAACCTTATCAACTTGTTAAAATCAGATGGCAACTTACTCTTTAATCAATGCATTTATTTAGAATCTATAATGTTTTCTATCTAGAATCTAAAATTTTTGATATTTATATATATTTATCGTAGAGAGAGAAAATACGATATACACTGCCGGCCAAAAGTTTGAGACCACTTTGTACACAGGTTATAATTTGCAAAATATTTTAAATCT
>DWLR01006414.1:0-10081 GCA_018246295.1 Papilio alexanor hazarajatica
ACCGTTCGGTTAATTGAGGGTTCGGATAATCGAGGTTCGGATAATCGAGGTTCTACTGACCGGTTACCGTTTTTTTTCGCTTTAAAAATAACGTACTTCAAGAGGCTACATGATTTGTACAATCAGCAATTTAGTTAAACAATACCTTTTTAGGTCTCGATTATATGAAATTAGATTTTCAAGTCAGCTATATTTTTGCTTATGACACTATCAGATGTAGGAGGCAGCCAGGCAGACGGCTTTATGCAATCTTATCATGAATCTGAAACTATTTTAACAGCGGCTATAAAACAAGTAATAAAGATACGAGTGATACACTCTAGTGTTCGTATCTTTATTCTATTTTACTACGCAACGACACACAACATAAATATTACTAAATAATGTACAACGCCATATTTAAAACTTGTTAAACGTTGACGGTACAACTAGCATTTCAAATAATACATTTGACCATGTAACTGTGCTCTGGGATGCCGCAAATTAAAAATGCTCGACTCGAAACCTAAAGGCAAAAATACATGCGAGTTGAGTACCTCCCGTTTTTTTTTAAGTCAGTTAAAAACAAGAAATATGTTTGGCATACCAAAGGCGCAAAATAAAAATCCATGTTCTGTGATAAATTTGACATGTTTTACTTTGACAACAATGTTGCTGTCAGCAAAACACAAATATAATAAGAGTAAGCGATAAAAAACCCCGTGAACTATGACCCCGTCGCCGCAGATATAAGATGGTACTCTGTCACGAAGTTACTATATTGTGAAAAATTCAGAAATTATTACATGATAGAGCTGTCTCACATGATAAACGGAAAATGTATTAAAAAATATTAAACATTCACAAATCAATTTTACATATACTTTTCACGGCCCATTTCTTCATATACTTTTATTAAGAGTATAGAGTATTTTCTTTTTTAGTAAATTTCTTAACTTTAATCAGTGTATATTGTATTTGTTATGCCTAATATTCACGAATAAGTGGGATTCTTCCTTTCTTTATTTTTTTACTAAACATATGTTTAAAAATAAATTGTGACAAATGCCTATTTTTTCTTGCAGTAGTATACTTGCGAGAACTTACCCCCACTGCTCTATATTCAAATCTATGGTAATCTCATTCAAATAATATCATACTTGTCAGTGGCTAAATACACCAAAGTGTGAAAGCCAAAAATACAAAAAAAAATATCATCTGCAAATCAAAGTACACAACCTTAAGCAGCAAATAGTCCCTTATCTAATCATTCCTCCATTTATCGAATGATATACAGCAGTCAAGCAAATATTTTTGATATATGAAATAAAAACAATGTTAAATCAAATTTATTGCATCTATTTGATAAGTTTATCCATAATGTTTATTTGATTACATTTTAGATTAACAAATATAAAAACAATTCTAAAATTTACAATGTAAACAGAAATAAATTTCAACCATTTTATAAATTGTAAATGATAATCATAACAAGGTACAAAGAAACCAAGAGAAAAAGCTTCATACTTTACGCAACAAGAACATCATGACAATATTTTAATAAACAGTTTTTTGTAACTTACCTAATGTCATTTTGCCACTTATAAAAACAGGATCCTTCCGAGTATCGGCTATAGCTGCCAGTGGTATACCCCAGTTTGCAACGGGACCCCAGAAGTGGGTACTAAAAAAGAAATGGTTCCCTTAACATACATATATTTTGACAGTGAGTAACTACTGAATATCTTTTTTGGAACGATTTTAGACAGTAGCATCTTTTGCAATGGGCAGGCTCAAGATTCTTCAAGGCTTTAGATCAACAAGAGGTGGCAGCAAACATATGACATATATTAGAGTAACATTAAAAGTAGCACCAATGATAGAGCAAAAGATTAGCCATACCTTATGAATTTAGTATGAGGGAAGAATGGCATGTAACAAGGAAAATATTAGATAAGAATGTGGAAGGATATGTAGGTAGGGGTAGACCTAAGAAAAGATGGATGGACTGAGTGAAAGATGACAAAGCAAAAAAGGAGTGACTACTGAGATAATGGTTAACAGAAAGGCGTAGAAAAAAATGTGTTGTTTCAACCCCACTTAAAGTGAAATACAGGCTTACAGGGTAGGTGAATGATTAAAGAAGAAGTTGTAGCAGACTTCAGCCCTATCAATTCTCCTTTTCTACCCCATACCTATCCACATCTACACCCCTGCTCCAATTTTTAACCTTATTAATATAACTAACCTCATCAAATATTCCCTAAATTCCTTGCTTTTGACCTGGTCAAACAGTTTTTTCACTAGTGAACCCATTGTGACTGAAAAAAAATTATGAAAAAAATTTTTAAGATACAAACGGTACAGAAAAATCGTAATACAGAACTTGTAGATCTAAGATATAAGTGACTCTTACCAAAGTTGAAATTCAGAAAAACCAGAATTTCACAAATAACCTTGCAAATTTAAAAACATATTGATACTGAAATAAGTTATTTTTTATTTTTTGGTGCTTGTGGGAGTATATACATCGAGTATATACTTTTAAACATGATGTTGTAATGTGAATTAAGAAAAATATGTTTCTTAACTAATTATAACAAAATATTACATATTTTTTTCTCTAAATCATTACAAACAATTTTCATAAGTAAAATAAATGATTTCAATTTTTTTTTTTCGATTATAAAACGTATCATTTAATTCAAGAAAATACGTGTTGTGTTATAACAGTTCATGTCAAGGTCTAACTCTAACCTTTCAACTTCATCATTTTAATAACTTATGAATGAAAATAATTTAATGAATTAAGAACATTAACTGAACTTACCTCTACTCCGATAAACTTTTAATCTTAAAATTTTATTAAGCGGAAATTGAGCAGAAATACTGCTACGTATTCTATAGCTTTTTACTGGACCAATGTCACTGTCAACAAACTGATAAAATTGATAACCAAAAAATTGTTAAACGCTATAATGCTCTGCATAGAAGTGTAAATTAGTAAAACATTAATTCCTAATGTAGCTTTTAGTAGATCATCAGTAAATTACGTATATTCACTTCTTAAATTTACACTAAATAATGATAATAATTTAGACATAACTGATAACGTAAACGTCAAGTGATTGTCAGTGTGAGGAAAATGTTTTTAATTTTATTTTGTTTAAAAAAGCTTTTCAAATAGTTTTAGGAGGCAACTGACAGACAGCAGTATAAAAATGTTCTTCGATTGTGATTTAAGAATATTTTGTACATTTTTAACTTATTACATTACATTAAATAAATATTGTTTATTATCTGTTTTACGAAACTGTTTGACAATTATCACCAATTATCATCAATCAAACTCAATTCACAAAACAATATTCACCGGTATGGATAAATTTTAAAATTAACCATTACAAATAGTCATCTTTTAAAATGCCTGATAAGTTTATGAATTGAAAAAATGGGCATACTTCGTATGCTGGTTATATTTTACATGCTACTGTATATAGTTTTATACTTTGGCTTAGTAGGGGGATTACTATACCTTCGCGCGGTCGTCATTCAAAACTATAGGTATGTTGAGATATATTGAAATCTTGAGTAAAAATACTACTTAATAGTAGGAATAGCAAACTTGTGATATTTATGCTTGAGAATACATTTATTATTTCATACAGTATCAAAAAATAAAAATGTGTTCTTTTTTATGTTATGTAGCTTAGATATCAACAGCAATCTTTTTTATCGACATTTTTTAAATTTCGAATAAAACATGAATTGGGAAACTTGGATATAGTTTCACCTAGTATGTAGGGAAGTGAACAGGTATTTTTGTTATTTAGAGATATTAAATCTAATGGATTACACACTAAAGGATGTGTGTCCTTTAGTGTGTAACTTGAGATAGAGACATGATTTTTTTATCGATTTTTAAGCTATTGTTTTGTCTTAATTACTACTACAGATGTCAATAACTCACATGGTTAGGATACTTTAAATTTTGACTGACTTACCTTTATTTTTTTCGACTTTTTAACGGTACTTAATTTATTTACCTTTACTTTTTCAGTGGCGACGCAATATACAATCAAAATGGTTAAAATAAGAAGTCAATATTATAAAAAAAATTTATTCATACACAGAAATATAAAAGGCACTAAAAATGGACGGTACTAAAATCTTAAATTTAAGTATTCTTTACTACTGAACACACTAAATAAACATTGAACATATGATTACAAAAATAATAATGCCGTACCCACAAGTATCCGCATCCACGTAAGATTATGAAGTAAAAAGTAGTGATAAAATATTCGATTAATTTCTTAAACATGTAAAAATGAAAACTTCTTTAGCCCAAAACTTAATTGGGTTTCATAAACTAAGGTAGCATATAATCATATTTACTTATCAACTGCAATTACATTTGGGCCAGAGCTATTTTTTTTTTTAATTTATTCACAAAGATAAGCACAGCACAAGCACTTGTTACTGTATACTACCATAGACTATAGAGTCTATTTTTTGTTTATGATCAAGAAATGTATAGGCAAGATCAATAATTTTATTTAATTAATGTAATTTCAATCAATTTGCACTTCTTTCATATAAAATACTGTTACATTTGATATGTATTGCTTACGTACACATGAATATTTAATGTAATATACATTTAATTATTCACATACAAACAATTCCTTAATACATGTAAGAATTATTTGTTAAAATAATGGTGTCTTATAATATCAACGATTACTTCAGTAATCTAAATCTAGTTTTCATCAGATCTTATTTATACTATAGTATCCCGTTCACTTACACTGGATTGTTTATATATATATATATATATAAATCAGCATTAGACCCCAATCCCACCTGATGTTCAGTGATGATATGGTCGAAAGTACACACTAGTTTACTAACATCCTATTCACCCTTCTCTTGAAAAAGTCAAGCAAAACGAATGAAGCATACCAGAATTTACATTGTGGCTATGATTTACACATTTATAATGTTTATGGAAAGTTATCAATAAATGTTTCTGCCACAAAAGTCATAAGTCATCCGGAATCATAGAACAAAAAGCAAAAATAAATATTACACATTGCAATTTCGGCTTAGTAGAGCGTATCTCTGTCAAACACTATCTATGTTATTTTATTACGTCAGAAATAACGCTCAACGAAGCCGAAACGAATGGTCTCGTTTTAAAGGTCGTATATATGCTATATATGTAATGCAAGGCATTACATATATAGCATATATACGACCTTATTGTATAATTGAAAACGATGAATATTTTGCTGATCAATGCAGCTACCTGTAATATACTTAACAACCTCACCTGGAATAAAAATTGAGCTTAAATAATTGTAAACAATATTTTTATATATTGAGAAAAAGATTTTTACAATATCCGAGATTACGCTGGATTTATTAAAAATCTACTTATAAAAGGAGATTCCAAAATGCAGTAACACAGTCTAAAAATAAACTTAAAATAAAAATCGGTCAGCATCCTCAGTCAGTTGCCTTAAATTCAAGAGTATAGCTTATAATTATATTAGCAAGAAATTAACTCTGAAGAAGTATTTACAGCACAAATTGCAAATTATCTTTGATACTTTCTAGACAGAAGATTAAAAAATGCAGGAAAAAATCAGATTAAGATATGAAAGAAAACCAACTTTATTTCTGTAATTATTTTGGTGTTACCAGATTTCAAAAAATCTCTAATATGATTTGAACTAATCTCTTTTACGACATCATCATCATCTCCTGAATATACTTATGTGTTATTTTACTTGATAAATTAATGTTAGGTTATACAGAAAAACGGAATGTAAGTAGATTTAAAATACTTATGATGATCATTACTTATAAAATCTAATTACTTAAAAAGTTGTCCTACTTCATAAAACTAAGTCCTTACTTTGTAACTTTTGTATAAACATATCAAAAATTAAACCGAATTAAATCGGATTTATTTTAGAACATTTTATCAAATTATCATTTCTTGAGATTCAATTTTAAACTAAGGGATTTTCTTTTTTTTTTTTCTTCAGTAAAATAAATGACCAATATTAAATAACAAAACCGGTTATAAGATTAAAAAGGAATAATATTGAGTCATTTGAATCTATTATAGTTGTAAGAGAAATGAAACTTGACTGTATAAAGGACTGTAAATGATATAGTAGGAGCTGTATCAATATTGAGTCGACATATAGAATAAAAATAGTAGATCAAAAATACGATTTTATCTACATACACCAAGTTTCAGTCAAATAACTTCAAACCTCTTTGGTTAACGCTTATTACCAAAAAGGAGTGCAATATTCACTGGCAACACTGGTATTATCTGAGTTTGAACACTAGCAACACTACAGCTATAATAATAATGAAACTGCTCTGTATGGCGGCCGCACCGGCTAATCTGCATTTAAACATGTCTATACGCGTTTCCTTATCTGCTATGATGTTTTGGAACTCTGCCTCCACTATTTGTCCGTCGTAATACGTCGTGAGATCTTCGAATGGATATTCGTATCCTTGTAGGCATTCGCATTTGTAGCCACCTGCTTCAAAGCCACGACCCAGGATTGGTACACACTGGAAAAGGATTGTATATTGGTTAATGGAACAGCCTATATTTAATGCAAGCTTTTGAGCGCGGAAATGGGATAGGGCATTTTTTTTTTTTTCAACATAAAAGATACCCTATCCTTTTCTGTATTCCCGACAATGTGAGTGATTTGTTAAGATTTAATAAGCTCATAAAGGAGTATAAGAGTTGAACATAAGTAGGATGAAATAATTATCATGCAATTAGTACATTTCTTGCTTATTTCTGATTTATGACTAATAAATCAAATGTGACAAGGAAGGGAATGTGCCGAGTTAAAAAAGTCTAAGTGCATGCAGTTTCTGCATGTTATATAGAACTTTTCAATTCTAATCGATTGTTATGTTCTAAGAATTCTCCTAATTCTTATGTGGGCGAGAATATTAATGAATGTATTGTCAAAAACACTTAAAATACACTTATAAATAAGAAGTTCCTTACGTAAGAAGATTTCCTGTCACATTTATCAGTTCCTTTGAAAGCGTTGGGCACGTAATACTTGTCGGGGCACTGGTTGATGTCCAGCGCCATGAGGGACATAGTCACTGCCACCACGCCCCTGGAAAATACAAACAATATTGTTTATATCTGGCTCGAAGGACCAATAATAAAACAACTATAAAAACAATGTTCGAAAAAGGTTCCACTGGAGATTAATCAATAATTCGTTATCATTTATTGTACACTTTCACCACAGACAGAAGATAATAAGATTTTTAAATGATGTTCCTTTCATATTTTTCATATTAATGAAGTTCGATAAAATCAACAACTCTATTAAACGCCAGTATCTTATAAAGTCAATCGGTGTTGACTGCTTTACTAATAAGTTAACTACTTACTTGAACTCTAACTTGACTTTAACGTTGTCCCAACCGAAGAACGGCGAGGCGTATGTCACAACCCACTGCTTCAAATGTCCATCGCAGTCATAATACGGCTGCGTCCAGTGGCCGTGTTTGATATTAGCAGCTCTGTAGAATGTAGGGTACTTTTCATATTGCCGAAGATGCACGCCCAACTCGTCATCCCTTAGCTTCATCTTAAGGAAGAATTTCTCCAAGTTGTCGAAGTTAGTCGACCACCTCTGCTTCAGGAATTGGAACCATTGCTTGTTTGTGTAGACATCCTCTGTGAATTGTTGTTACAAGAATTTTATTAAGTAAGCAAATGATAGAAAATGACGATATAGAAAGCAATAACGTTGATAAGTTTCCAATACATATCGCATATGTTTCATTTTCTAAATAATTATTTTTCTTTTTGGAAGAAACTATGTTTATAATGATTGTGTTGTGTTGAAATTATTTTCTTCAGATAATCAGATAGAAAATATTTTACGATAAATAGAAAAGATACATCATATCTACACGCTAGCTTCTTTCATTAGGGTAAGAAATTTTAACAGAACGAAATTTATTTCAAAATTTCATTTCAATTCACCTTAAGAGAAATTTATAGAGCATATAAGCATGAGATTTCCTAAAAAGGAACTTTGGATGATAATAAATATGTGTTCTCAGTAACTCACCAGTCTTGTTCAATCTCGCCAGGTCCTCCAGTTTGTACTTCCTGGTGTTTAGTTCGGTCTTGTAGGCAAACGGTGCAAAATAAGTCCTGTTCGTGAACTTGTTCCTATCCCAGTAGGTACCTGTAGGCCAATATTGTTTCCTTTCATCGTGTACATATTTGTTTAAATAATCAATAAGTAGCCGGTTGAGATCAAGACGATACAGTTTGTGTAATGGTTACTTTTATATTTGATGACTATGTTTTATCTTCAGTAACTAGATCACCCATTAATCTCACTAACCATACAGAAGTTAGAAACACCATAAAATATAGAAGAACCAGAATGCCATTATATAACAAAAAAAAAAACAATAATCATATAAGCAGTTATTAGATTCAGAGTTTCACATTCCTAATCCTTACAAACTGAATGCCATTTGCAAGCCTAGATTGATAAATTTAACATAAACATTTATTTGACAAACAAGAATTCAATTTGTAGATGTAAACACAATTTCATTCAAAGCTTAGTTACTAACCTGCGGACCAGATCTTGGAATCGCCGAGTATAATAGCGAGGGTCTCGCCAATCATCTGATCTTCTGTTAGAGGTCTATCCGCCACGCGAGTGCCGCTGAACACCTCATATGGATCTGATACCTGCGAAATTGTGAAGAGTAAAATAAAAATTAAGCAAACAAATATGTTAACCTCTATTTAGTCAATCCTACTCTTTAAACAACTTGATATTATATGATTATGAATAAAAGTTTAAATCTAGAATAAGTATATTTTAAATCGGTTTTGATCCTATTTTTGTTTAAGAAATAAGCATAAGCAGTTGGCGTGGTTTAGTCATTAAACGGCCAGTCAATCACAGCTGAGTGCTGCTGACCTTAACTGGTGACCATACAGGGTTTTAGTTACTAGTTCCAATTATAATAGTTAAATTTATGCAGTAAGGTCGTTCAGCTGCACACCTGCAGGAACGCGCTGATGAAGTTAGCCAGGCGCACGGCCATCTTGGCTTGGTTCTCAAACTGCTCGGGCGCGCCGAACGCGATGTCGCCATTAAGAAACAAATCAGTTGGTTTGTATCTGAAATTTTTACATAAGGTTACTGAAATTATCAATGAAGAAAGCAAGACAAAACAACAATCATTTTCAATAATATCGCAAGCATAATTATCTCAAGGATTTATTTAAAGACTTTAAAATATATATTTTTTAAACATTAGCATTTATAAAAATTGTTAAATCCATAATATTCCTTTTAAGATGGTACATGATGATAATTCAATGAGTATAAATCCATTCGCGACCGATTGCACGCCGTGTCTGCAATTGATTTCTGAGGCTATAAGACGTCTTGCACACCGTGTGTGCAATAACAGTTCTTCAATTACCAGTTATTCTGAGTGAACTAGTCGTTGAAAAAAGATTTCTATGTGATCTTATTCTTATATCACTTATGAATTGGGTGATTTCTATAGTAAACATGTTTTTATTAAAAATGAACATTATAAAGAAAAACAATTCGCTCTTGGGTCAATTTTTAAATGTTCACAATATAAGTGTAGAACTTACTTGGAGCAATTATGTGGCTGTACTCCTCTAATAAAGTTGAGCACTTCGAACACATTGACCCGCTCCGTGTGCAGAGCCTCGGCTCCCCGGCTCGCGTTTACGTACTCGTAGTAGCGGTCCGCGTACAGCGCACGAATAAATGGATGCGCCTTCTCCCACTTCACAGGCAGCTTTTGGACCCCTATGCAAACATTGTTAAGAAAATTTATCATTCCTATTACGTCTTGTATGATTACTATAAATATTCAGATCAGAAATAGGTTTTTTTTGGAGAGGCGCTATGGCGCCATGCTGCTCACCCTGGCGTGATTGGTTTAAAAAAAAATCTTATTCGAATTATAATATATATATTAGGTTGATATATATGTGTATATATATATATATATA
>DWLR01006415.1:0-10081 GCA_018246295.1 Papilio alexanor hazarajatica
TTATCTAGATTTTGTTTTAGTTGTTTACTAGACTTAACATTGGCAATTTGTTTTCTTATTTCTTTTGGGTTTAAATATTTATCAGCATAGTCCCAGCTGTCAATTGTGTAATTTATATCTTTAATAGTATCCGATAGTAGTTTAGAGCTTTTGTAGTCTATATAGTAAGAGTTTTTGTAAAGTTTGCACGTGTTTTTGATAGCTACCACTACCATTAATTTAAAATAGAGTAGTAATGTAATTAATATAATATAGTTCTCACTAACGCTTGTTAGAAAATTATCCAAAAAGTCATTTATTAAATTGTACCTATATTTACACGACATGTCCTTTAATGTATTTTACCTTAGAGGCAATAACTTACCACGTGTCACCGAGTTGTCGGCTTGATGTATGTTGTTTAATAAAAGAATACGACGGCTACAAAATGCAAACACATTACCTCCCTGGCATCAAGCTTGCCAGCCGTTACCTACTATAATAATTACCTACATAATTTACTATCAATCAATATGCGACAATATCGATCAAAATATCGATTCGCTTTAAATTTACTCCATCCCAGTTGAAGTTTAATAACTTCGAATTAAATAAGTAATTACATCCTGTATCGTTGAATACCATATATAAGAAAGGTTCAATGGAAATATGCAACCTTTTGCGACACAACATATTGACTCTCGTTAAGTCTGTTTAGAATGTCTAACAAGAATATTGGATATGATATTTGCATTTCAACCATAAACATTTGTAAATTAACGTATAATGATACAAAAGTTATTTTGGAAATGCTAGCTTATTTTTTACAGCGTAAGCCTCTTACTTTATTATTACTAACAATGATAATAATAAAAAACAATCATATCTAACGATCGAATGAACTAAATAAAATGCATTCAAATTTTAAACCACAGCAATCCTTTCATTTTATTGCTGTAACAAAGACCGAACGTAATTTAAGTTCTTTTATAGAAATATATATGATTACAATATGAATGAAAAACATTACTTAAAGTTTAATAGAACGTTTTTACTTGGAATGGAATTCCATTTTAAATCGAAATTACTGTGAACGAGAAATGTTTCATGTATAAACGTAGTAATGTTATATTTATTTGACTGACCGGTTGGCGCAGTGGTAATATGCTTGCCTCTCACGCCGCAGGTTGTGGGTTCGATTCCCACCCAAGACAAACATTTGTGTGCATGAACATGTTTGTCTTGTGTCTGGTTGTAATAATCTATATACCATCTTGTGCTATGGAAACCATATCTGGTTTCCATAGCACAAGCTCTGCTTAGTTTGGGATCAGATGGCCATGTGTGAATAATGTCCGAAAATATTATATTACATTATTAATATTATTATTATAATGTTTTATTGCAATTAACACTTTTGATAATAAAAGTAAAAGCTTCATGTGTAAGCTTTAGCATTGTGTAGCTTTCTGGTGAATGAACTAGCGGATCAATAGTTGCAAAGTGGACTCCATAGAAACCAAAACAAATATTTTGTTGTAATTTGCTATGGCCTACGGTTATACGGTAGGATAATTACAATCACATTGTTTTATTTTAACAAGCTTAGCTTCAGCTAGCTGGTATGTATGTAGCGTACTCTTTTAAACTTGATTATCTCCCACATCAGAACTTCAGAATAAATTTGAAACTTTTTATAGTTATCAAGGACCGACGACTAGACATTTTTAGGATCATCATTTATTTTAACTTTGAGGACAACGTTACTTAGCTGGAATAACAATACGTCACGAGAGCTACACGTGTTTTTTTTTAGTATTTAAATTCTAGAAAAATTTTTAATTGATTTAAATAGCCAAATATACATAATTAGAGACATTCACCTTTGTAGTAAGTAATTGTTTATTTGATTTGTGTGTCCTTTGTTATTATGGTACTTTCCATATCACAAACATGTAAGATCTTTGCTTTCGTATACTAACTATAAATATGACATTACTAATCATAGGGACCGTCCGGTTGTCGGAGTTCGAAAGTATAACTTTAAGCTTTATTTAATTTAGTGATTTTTTACACATATTATTCATTTCTTTTTTTTCCATTTCTCTTCAATGCAAACTTCGAATATTTCAATCCCACACACATCCAGGCGTCAAATAATTTTAAAAATGTTCCTGAAGTTTTCGTTTCACGTATGTACATAAATAATATGTATGGATATCGCTTTATACGCAAAGCTTTATACTATCTTCAATATTAACTTGAAGGATATCGTAACATAAGTTGATACTACAGATTGATTGTCTCCACTCTCGCTGAGGTTTATGGTGTCATAATAATACAGAAGGATACAACCAGAGACAATGCTTCTTAGTATTGATATATTTTATTGCCGGTTTGCCCTTAGGGATTTATTCACCCTAATAAATAATATTTATAACAATGATATCGATGATTGCGTTGCATTTATGATGACATACAGTTCATAAACAGATATTATTATATCTGTTTATGAACTGTATGTCAACTTGCCCCGGCTTTGCCTGGTTAGATAAACAGACAATTAAAAAATGTAGCCTAGGTTACTTGCTAATAGAAAAGCTTGCCATTGGTAAAGTAAATTATTACATATAAAGTTTGAGTAAACCGTAACAAACAAACAATGTATAAGATAACATAATATACGTTGATTAAAGAGATGTTTATTACAGAAGGCAGCAAACGAGAGGATCGCCTGATGTTACCCAAAAACTGATATAGTTGGCAGAGTTACAGATGAGTTGCCATCTGAAGGAAAAGGAGATAAGAAAGGGATGGATTGGGCACCTCAATCAGTCTACTTCGCTCGAGTGTTATGTGTAGTCTTCACCACATTAATTTGTACTTCTTACACTGTTTTGTACACTTTGTTGTCACTTTTTTCCAGTACCTACACCAATGTTGCACACACTTTATATTTCAGTCCCTTAAAATGATACATTATTATGAACAATAATTAAATTGTGTTAATGTTTTTACAACAATAATGTTTCTTATTGTAAAAATGTCAATGTAAATCATTGAACGTTCAATATCGGAGAGCGTGACCTTCCAATCCCCTCTGTTCGCTCGATAACTCAACCTTTTCTTCACAATGAGCTGCATCTTAGCGTAGAATAACAAAGGCTTTAAGTGCTATTCTATATGACGTTATACTTTCGGCAGTTTACCAAAAGATCAGTATCGATAAGAACAGTGGCATTTCAGTACTATTTTATTTCATGTTAGATGATCATTGCAAATCTTTCGGATTAATGCGTTGCTGCGATAATTATGTTGCGCCGTGTCGCATCGCGCCGTCTCGCTTTTGCTGTTCACGTAGCACAATGCCTTAGTATTTAGGTAAAGATCAGAATGACAGCAGACCAAAGGTTACAAGAGAGTTATCCAAGTTCACAAAGCTACGTTCTGTATGGTTTTGGGTGGTGATATCGATTGATAAAGTCAGACAACATCTACTTCGAATTTATAAACCAGAATTTGCTAATAAGTTAAAAAATACACCAAACTGATATAAAAATTTCGGGCATGTTGTTCGCGTTATATCCCATAAGTCCCGCTTTTACGACTCGTAAAACGGGACTTTGGTGGGCAAATTTTATTCCTTAATTAGTGTACATTCCTATTTTACAGGCGGTTCTAATGCGGGAGAAAGATATGAATTCTTAAATTTCAATATTATAAATGAGTTTTTAAAATAATAAATTATTTTTTTGGAATTAAATATTTTGTACATAAACAGTCTTTATTTTTCGTAATTACAATTTTACATTAATTTTAATTATGTGACAATTTTTTTTATTAGCAATTAAGTATTTTAAAATTGGTATATTTTATTTTTGTACAAATTTTTCTAATTTATTCTTTCATCTTTCTAAACATAAATTCACCTATGACATATTTTCAAATCGAAATATATTTTTCTACGTGAAGTAAAGGTAGGGATTTGTGGAATTACAGCTACTACAATAAATAGTTATTTTGAAAAAATAAACCCAGCCGACTGACACTTTGACATTATGACACTCTATAGAAGAATACTAGTCAAATGACATCGCACTCTTCTAAATCAGTCAAGACCTTTAGGCTACAGGAGCCTAAGGAGTAATAAGGTCACAGAAAAATTGACATATGTACACAAATACCAGCGCAAAATATTACTTTCATTTCAGTCGGGCAAGAACCAGTCGGTCAGGCTTTTGGGTTGTTTATTGTATCTTACTACTAAACGAAGTTACCTCTAAACAGTGCCGAACTAAGCAAATCCTAGGTAATCATAGCTTTATATATTTCTTGAAAGCTTCTCTAGTGCACCATATGATGGTGGTGATCAAGTTCATATCGGTTCTTTACTTTTAATAACAGAATTGCATTGTGTTCAAAAGAAAATATTATTTTTTCTAAATTATTAGAGGACTCAGTTATGTGTGTAGTTTTTTTTTTTTGTAAAATACTAAGTAAATTTAGATTATATATTTTATTTCTATCATGACAGAAATACGATCATGAGAGCTATTAGAGTTATTATATCTTTTTTAGCGACGTCAAAAAAGGAAAAGGTTCTCAATTCGCTTTTTTTATTTGTTACCTTAGAACTCCCACGTTTATAAACCAATATCAAAATTATTTTGTTGGTAAGGGGACATTCCCAAATGGGATCCATGTTTGTATAGCATTAAACTTTGAATTCCGAAGATACAGGTACTGGCGAACTCCTAAAAATTTAGAAATTGGAGTTTTTCTTATATAGTAATGTTTTCATGCGTTTTATAAAATCATTATTAAAGTGAAAGTAAATCCCGTAATAAAATAAACCTTAGAAATATTTATTATTTATTCGTAAACATATGTACATACAAGGTACGCGAGAGAAACTCAATTTAGCACAAACTCGAGATCACATTCAAAATAAAAATGTACGTTGAATTTCATTTCAATAAACTCGTAAAATCTAAAAGTCTATTTCTAAAATTTTATGAATTATATTTCTCTTCTCTAGTCATGTGAACGATTAGGTGTGCCCTTGTATGTATCGGTGAATAGTGCATTCCGACCTTGACACGGCCTTCGCCATGTCCCCCTCACCCCGCGACCCTGCAGTATGCATATAATACGGACATTTCTATAAATTGTTCAAATCAACTTCTACAATAATGGCGTCACTTGTTACAATATATTACAAGCATTGATGAAGAAGGTGTAAACGCGCAAGTGCATGATGAAGATACGGAAACGGAAGAGTAATGCATGTTAATTCGCCTTATGTAGAATAGATGAAGAGAAAACAAAAGGAGAGAAGGATTCGTTGGGAAAGAGAATGAAAAGAGATTGTCACGGAAGTTCATAGTAAAAATAAAAATGATTATGTATATTCATTTTTATTTTTACTATGAACACGTCCAACTTCTTTTACACCAAATGCTACGATTATTTTAGTGTTGTTCACATTGTTGTTCTTCACATTAAAAATAAACTAAAGATTCGTCCAACTTTTCATTAAGAAAGTTTTTCGAAACTTCAGTAGCTTTTGACGTTCTTTGAAAGCGTGTTTTAAAGAACTCGTTAAGAAATTCTAGTCTTTGCTTTTAAACGTAATTGAAAATCTTTAGTAGAATATTAATATTAGAAAAATAGTTTTTAGTTCTTAGTACAAAAGGAATTACCCAATGTGAAATGATCACCACTGTCTTTGAAGATTTACAAGCAAGATGAGGTTAAATATTGATAATTAGTAAATTAAACATTTGAAGTAGTTTAATAATTTTCATTAGAATAGAAATATTGACGCTCTTTCTGACTTTCGCCATCTCGTGTTATAAAAATGACTAATGCTATTCGAAGAGCGATAAGCAACGTTTTTCAACATGTTTCTAAGTATGTTAGTTGATGCCTATGAAAGATACTCTCGCACTTAGAGGAATTGTTAGTACTTAACACAGTGTAGCATCGACTAAAATGTATTAGCCAATATATTAGATTTGTTGGGAAGCTAAATGTTTAGCCACCTAGTGGGTGATCAGAGGGCCTATGGATGTATGGATTATCCAGTAAATTTATGATAAGACAATCTTTATCGTAAGTGAAATATTGCAGACGTGTTATGTGTCTATTTCAAATGTACGGCGACCGTGATCTATACACGTTTCTTGCATTAGCTTTGTATTGGGTAAACACTGTTTTCATTAACGGGAACTGAATTATTTATGAATAAAGCTAAGCATTGGCTACCGGCTAATCATGGATTCTATCACTTCCCAAATGTGACAAAGGGTCAATCTACTTATAAATCAGTGTATTCCGTGTAAACATCGACAATTCTATTGTCCATAAAAATCGGAAACATAAAAACTGACTATTAGCTAGCTCGGAACTTGAATTCTTGGCCATCACATTGAAGTCGAACGCTAAACTCAGGTAACAAAGAATCTTAAGAACATTAAAGTGGTGATAATATCTTCTTCGTTCACTTTTCTCACTCTGAAACGGAGCGACTGCAACTTCTTTGGGGTGGGATAGTGAGGATAGTAATGGGCGGCGATGACTTAACGTGAGCAATACAATAAATACGTCTTCACCACGTTATACGATAAAGTATTCGAATTTTTCTTTTCCACAATGTAATATTTTTAAATCTAGTTAATGAAAAAAAAAACATAAAGTAACAACTGAAATAAGAGATTTACATAAGTAAATTATTATTAAGTATATCCACCAAATAAATTTGGCAGACAACTATTTCCACTTAAATCACCTAGGTCACGTGACTCAAACTAAAATTTCAGACGATTAAAGTGGAAAAGAAATATTTTACTTTGATTACCGAGGTGATATCACCCAGGTGATCAGAGCGGAATGAACCCTTTATCATACAAATCAGAACAACTGCTACACGGGGAGGCAAAATGACGTGCTGTCACAACACATTTCCATATTTTATTAGTATCAAACTTTATTTCTATTGTTATTCAAAGAGTGTCTGAGCAACGTAGGCTCTGATAATACCACAATTAACAAAAGATTACTAAATACCAATGGCAACGCTAACCCTGTCGTATAGCGAACACGAAGCCTACGGAACTAACGAATATTTTTTCTTTATTCTCAGGTGCACGTAATGCGGAGTTACCAGCATGGTATGTCAAAAACTCTACAAATATTATATTCTTTAAATAGTCATTAGCTTTGGAATGTATATTAAATGCTCTACTTATATAATAAATACAATTTCCAGTAAATTTTAAAAGATTTGTTCCAGATTATTATTAAGATAACACAAAATAAAATAAGTCAAAGGATAAAATGAAAACAAACGTAACTTCAAAAACGAAGTCCTCAACTATATTAAAGCATATATCAAAATCAACATGTATGTAAGTGGGCATACTAAAAAGTCTTAGCATATACGGTCAATGGCGTCCTCATGGAGCGTGTTCAGATGAATCAGTCTTCGCCAGCCAAGTATCACCGTTCTGAGGCATCGCATAAAAGCTGCTCGCAATCTCTGCCACTCGACATATTGTAAGTATACTTTAATTTCTTTTTTAACAGTCATTATATAAAAGTAGTTCATCAAATGAGCAATCTAGAACTATGGTAAACGAACTTCCTAATTCGTAAGATATTTTACAAACTATGCAGAATAAAATGACGTCAATGTTTTTAGATTGGCAACATATGTACATAATTATGAGATCGAAAAGTCAAACAAATTAGTTACTCCCATATTTGTGTACCATACTCATATTATGTAAAATTTCTCGTAGAGTGATAAATTTAAAATGAGTTATAGTAATATAATCGTTTAACTTAAAAAAAAAAAACTGACTTCAAATTAATACAATTCTTCCCTTTTTAGAGATAAGAAATACAAAAAGCCTCATTTACAATATCGTTTGCCATGGTAATGTTGATAATAATAACTTTATGACACAAATTATCTGTCATCGAAATTATTACACGCGGATCAAATTGCAAAAAAAATAGCTAAGTAAATAAGAAACAAACAAGCGTGAAACTGTGGGCAACAACTAGTTTTGTTTTTATTAATAAGCCATTTATAACCATACTGCGTCTCATAATAAGTCCATTCAATCCAAACAGGTCTTTTGTCTAAGTGTAATATTTCAATTCGGCATATCTTCGGAACGCCAGGTTCAATGACATTCGAAATTAAATGTGGATCCACTTGCGAATGTCTCCTTACAACAAAATATTTTAACAAATAAACACATTCAACCGAATTGAGAACTTTTTTAAGTCGGTAAAAAATAAAAGATCTCTAGATTAGATTTATTTAATAAGAAATAAATAACATTTTATTCCTGCGACAGTAATTTTATAACCTTAATTATATATCTGTTAAGATTGGACATTCACATTTTTTTTTCGAATTTTTTCATAACTTTTCCATACGTTTTCCAGGTTACAGGTGTAGACTGTTATTACTTTCGTGGTTGCTTATTAGTTTGATTGCTTTCAAATCCGATTCGATACATAAATATAGTTTGAGCCAATTTCATTACACTTATAAAATCATTTTGTTATTTATAACGTAGTTAATGTGTAGGTTAAATAAAGTATACCTATTTTTTATTTGTTGTCCACGTGTTGTATAATATTCCATCACATTTTTACTGAAATTTTATAGATGCTACTGCCTTTATTTTAAATTTCAAACATTATCGATGCTTCCATAAAGTATTATGTACATGAATGTATATGATTTATTTTCTACAGATATATTTTCTGCTCAGCTTGTTTTAATTTCTTCCATTATTTCACAATTCTCTTTTACAAGGAACTTGTTCTATTAAAATCACAGATGCCATATTAAATACTCTTATGTAATAATGCCAGGCACACCAAAGCCTATATACAGTAAAATTTGTTCTTGATGCCGAATGAGGCCTTCTAAAATTTCGTTTAATATAACAAAACCAATAAATATCAGTCGAGTTAAACAACAGTAATTACAAAAAAAAACAATTGTGATTTGTTACGTTTTCATTTTATGCAGTAGTCTGAAAACTACAGTGATATCAAATTTAATTTCGTATTGTAAAATATAACATTTAAAAACTGAATCAGTACAAATATTTTCATAATGACAACACATTTGTGTACGTAAATATATTATTTTGGAATAAAATTACATAGTTGCGATTATACATTAAACTAAAACTTTTATTTTTATAAATAAAAACATCGACTAAAAAAACTTTGATGTTACTATTAAGTATCTTATCTAGTGTGGAACCTTTAAGTGATATTTTATGCTTTTACATCGGTGACAAATTAAACGAGCTATGGTGTTACCAGAGTAAACACGTTTAATTGAAAAAATACAAGTAACGACAATACACAAGAAAGGAGGATCCAGTGCAGGAACCAGTAACACATACATTTTAGACCAGCATAGCAAATTGCTTGCAAGGAGTTAAAAGTACTATTATAATGTGGTAAGCGATAAGAGAAGAATGAATAGACTAAAACTACCGCGCGTCCATCTTTCGATCATACTGCCATTTAATAGGTTTGCATTGTGATTAGTTTTTTTTTTCTTCTTTAATTTCGAAAATAGCTAGCAATAAAAAGATCTACAATAATCGATCCCATGTTATCTTTAGATGGTTACCGCGTTCGTCGTTCCGACCTGCGGAAGGCGAGTTGGCGGACTGCGTGTTAGTAGTGGGCGTGTCGCGGCCCAAGCTCGCCGCGGCCTTACTCTCTGTCACGCTATTGTCACTCTTCCTCACTTTTCATGTGTTGTATGACAGCGCGTTATACAGTATACAGGTATGGTTACAATTTACATTTGCAAATATTGAGTTATATTTGCATGTTTTCTTATTAACTGTTGCATACTTAGTGTTTATATATTTCATACGATTTTTCGAGTGTAGATCTTGATTTATCCTAGTATAATTAATTATAAATTAAGAATAAAGCTATACTATCCCAATTATAATGAAGATGTTCTTCCAATGAATGAAACGTTAACCACTGCCGTATTTTGTTAATATATATTTATCTTATCGTCAATTTAAATTATTGTACAATATAT
>DWLR01006416.1:0-10081 GCA_018246295.1 Papilio alexanor hazarajatica
CATTGTTCGCCATTGATGGAATACTGCGTGTATCGTCCTATTTGTTTAACCAGGAATAAAGCAGTATTTTCTTTAACCATTTCATCCATTGGAAATTATCGAGGAAAAAATTTTTATTTTATTACATCAATCTACCAGAAACTACATCAAAATATAGACGACCAGACAAATTGTTTATTTCCAATCGGAATCATATCCTCTTAATCTTTTCAGTTGAATTTAATGTAATCTTTCCAGGCTGAATTATATCTAGCCTACTTATAAACTACTAAGTCTCCGTAGCATTAATCGAGTATGTTAAAAAACTGGTATGAATATGGCATCGAATACTGTCAAGCGTGCTTACTCTTTTTTTCTAACAATAATAAAAGGGATGATTCATAAAAACTTATGATTGCTAAAGCAAAATTAATGGTCTTGTCTTTTCTGTTGACCTTACATACATTTTATTTTATCAAAATTCTAAATTTACGTGTTCGCAAAAGAAACGGCTATTAGGCAATGACTTTTGAAATCCCGTAAGGGCGTTATCCTATTATCATAATGTGTTCACTACGCCCATAAATTTCGAGGGTCGTTTCATTTAACTTTACAAACAACACCCAAAAGTATTATAATAAATTGCGTAAGCATAAAATCAAGTAATCATATGGTGTACTAATATATATATAACTTTCAAACATATCTATATCAAATTGCAGAGTTAGATAATTTATTTTAACCTTCAGAACTATAACTTTAAATTTATGTGACTTTGGGAAATGCTTTTTTATGTTTTTAAAGTTTTAATCACATAGTTATTCGGAGTTTCGGAAAATTTTATGTAACTTCTACCTTATACTTTGATTATCAAGTTATTAAATGAAATAGTTTATTTTTTATTTAGTTTTTGAGTAACCGCTACCCATTAACATTTTCAAAACATTGCCAATCTTTGTGTAAGACAATTCTACATCATGGCGATATTTGTGGTACTTCCCGGGTAGAGCCGAGCCAATTCTCCGATGGCTCCTGCAGCATTTAGCTCAATTTTATCATTAGACCCGATGAAATGCTTTCGTAACTTCTCTTCAAATAAAAAATCAATATGGCGACCTGAATTCGTATTTAAAATAAACCAAGGTTTTGTGGATTTAAACTACTGATTTTCATTTGCTCGGTCAATTATTGCACGGATTATTCATTGTTTGATTTTAGTATTTAATTTGAGTGTTTTAATAATTTTATCATGGTTATTGTTAAAATTGCCAGTGTCTGTTCTGTTTTACATTATAAACCTCCTTTGCCTCTATTTCTTAACTGTTACTCAATATCTGATATAATTATATTTAGTAAATATGTAATAAATATTTATATTTAGTAAAAAAAAAATGGTTTTACATTCAAAATAAATTAACTCCATATAAATCATAATATTATAATAGGGAAGACAATATCAAATAAGAACAAATAAACATTTAACAATCGGAATAAGAACTACATATCTCAGAAACATTTAAATTTAATGGCAACATTAACTGGCGCCTTAATGATGCAGAACTCATAATAACATCCTGCTTTTTATGCAAAACGGGGCAACCCCACCTAATCTGTTATCGTTCCAGTAAAGCTGAACAATGAATTGGCGTGTTTAGATATATCATAAAATTATATTACATGCTATATATGTAAGTTTCGCTCGAGTAGACAAATGGACAAATAAAAAAACTATAGCCAAGTTAACTCGCCAATAGTTAAGCGTTTATTAGTGAAAATAACTTTAAAATCAGTTCAGTAGTTTTTGAGTTAATCTGGAACAAACAACACATTTTTCCCTGTATAGCAAAAATTATATAGATTATTATATTCTCTAATAATACACAAGATTAAGGGGTTCAGGCTAAATTCTATTCTGAATATTTCACTTTGAAATCATCAAATCAATAAACGTTATTTTAATAATAAATAAAGTCTTGGAAAAGAACCATCATAAAACCATCCTTTCTTTTCTATTCCAGTTGAGGTCTATTCCGGTAGCTTAGCGGTCGAGAAAGTTCATCCATGAAACCACATTGTAAAAAGTTTGTATTAGTTACCGCAACCTCCTTCATTATGCGATTGTCATAAAGCAATTTCTTTTTTAAATCTCTATTAACTTTTCTTTTCTAATAATAGTAATAAGAACTGCGCTTTTTCTTTTTAGCACAAATATAGATGAAGAGGGAATATCTGTTTCAAAACCTAATTGAATCCAAAGGCTATCAGACAAGTTGCTAAGCTACTTTATTATAAAATATTCTTTGATCAATGGAATCGAAATCGAAAATTAAAGCAAGAAACTTTAAGAAAAAAGTATCCGTTGAAGCAATTACAAAGTTAAATTCAACCCGTGAATCCAACCTGTTCCAAATTAATTTGATACGATTTGATAAGTTGATGCCGCAGGCGAAACCTTCCACTGGCTAAAATCTTTTTTACGGTTTAGGGCAACGATAAACTGGTTTAATAAAGTCAGCTCTCAATTGTTTTCACGTCGTGGAATTCATTTAACGAGAATTCTTTAAGAAATCTCAATAAAATTTTCTATTTTTTTCCATCTACCTTTGTTTAATAAACTCGGTTATTTGTACTTGGAAAAAAAATTTAAATGCAATACAATATAACCAACGACCTTATCAAGGCTGGGCATGTCCTTATACTTGGTGACTGTATATAACGGCAAATGATAATATTGAAAGTAGGCTTCATTTTAACCTTCTGATATATTAAGGAGGATCTTAATAATATAATATAAAATGTAATCTTATATTTTCGCATTTCAAAATAGTGTATGCCGCTACGACATGGATTTCATAATGTTGTTTTGTGATGTACCACTAAGTGATTGCGCTTTTTTGGATTATCTAGTTCGCATCTAAAAAAAAGCGGATGCAAAGAATAAAATATATGCAAAAGTCTTAACATTTCTTGTCATGGAGCTTACTCAGAAGCCGGCGAAAAATATATAAATTTCTAATAGTATTGTTTACGTATCTTACAAATAAGTAACCTTTGTGCTGTTTATCTGTGGGCGCAATATACTTACAGAGGATCAAAGGGATTCAATTTTGTGAGCCCTTTGTGTTGTTTATCGACTAGAGCCGCAATAATATATAGTGATAGATTGGTGTAGACTATATTGGATTATATGAATTACATAATGTAATAAAATAATATTTTGACGTTATTTAGCAAAAACAAAACAGACTTCAAATTTGTATGATTCTTCCCTTTATAAGGATAAGAAATAAATAAAAAAAATTGGTATATCTACGTAACCCCAGGGTCCCGGGTCCCAATGTGCCCTTTCTAACCAAAGAGAAAAAAATGAAAATGGTTCATAAATGAATTTAGAACCTCCTTTTTTTCTGAATTCAGTTAAATTGATTGTCATTCTAATTTAAGAAACATTTTTTACAGTATCAAGAGCTCCTACTAATTATCTACAACCGAATCAAACTTTTAAGATTTTATAATTGGACATTATTTTTAAAAAAATGAGTATATTTTAATAAATATTAAGACTTAAAATGCCCATTTTAATTTTCATGTTACCAGTACAGGGGTAGGCAGAGATTATGGATTTAATTTTAGCGCGATCCTGGCACACCCCTCTCTCTTTTACATCTATACATCTAAGCATACATATTCGTCAGTTCACATCAATCCACTAATTTGATTGATATAAGTTTTACTTTTTTTACTTTAACACTAATTCTCAAAATATTTTTGTTTATGAAAACACGTATCTCACCACAATACTACAGGACATTCAGTGACGATGTGCTTGAGTTATCACTCGTCCTTAGATAATACAATATTAACCTCATTCCATTATAGAGTGATCAAAAAAGATTCTTTTGAATGCGCGTTGTATTTTAACTATTTATTATCGAGATGGGAAATTGAATTTTGTAACACAGGTACTTCACAAAAGATATCCCATAAAATATGGAGCCTAGCTACTATTTGTTTGCATTGCTCATCGTATAAAATAAAAGCTTTTATATCTTATTCCATCGAAATTTTACGTGAGTGATTTTATTATGTTATTAATATATACATGCCTTGGACCACACCATATGTGAAAACAATCAAATAATTTCACGGGTCAGTGAGTTAACAGCGGTAATGACGCGCCAAGGAACGGGCCGTCGCCTAACGATCCGACAAATCTTTCAACAGATTATAAAAGTAAGAATATATTCATAATATCTCATTCGATTTCATTTAGACAAGTTTATTTTGTTTTATACATTTTTAGAAGTGAAAGAAATTGCTTTAGATCTAACATTTTAAAATACAATGAAAATGATGTACCAGAGTTTCTATTATCTTTGTTAATTTGTAATAATTTTACAGCATTTTACATTTTTATAGCATTTAAAGTGAGTAGACTGAAATAGCAATGGACTGTTCAGAAAAAAAAACTGTAGTATGTCCGTCCAGATGCTCCAATGCCTTTGTGAAGACAGCGGGAAATGCTCCAAATATGATGATATTCACCTATGACCTAGAGAATAGGTATGTACATTTTATATTTCATGTACGTATTCGTTTTCTGTAATTATTGATTTTACTCATTTTTGCAGCACACTCACAAATTGAGAAATAAATTGATAAAAAAACAAAAGTGACGTTGATAAGGCATTAGGGAAGACCTATGACCAGCAGTGGACTGATAAAAGTTGATGATGATGATGATGTTGATGGTAAACATGATATTCAATTTCATTATTAGATTGTTCAATGGTAATTTTGAGGAAAACCTTTTAAACATTCATACAAAAAAAAACATTTTTAAACGCTTCTTTATCAATGAACGTATGTATAATTTGACAGATCAATTGTGTACTTACAAATCATCGTCTATGTTTCAGTTTCCTGATATAATCTCATCAAAACCTTCACAATTACAATTATTCAATGACTAATCAATAATCGTATAATCTATCGAATAAATTTACTCAGTAAATCACGTCTAACATTTAAATGGTACTGTGTCACAAAGAGGCAAAATTAAATTTCCATGTGTCATCTTCATTCGGACATATTGTACACAAATGGCTCTGATTTATTATGTAAATGGATCGATTCACGTTTGACAGCTTGTTAACTCCACAACCGTGTAATTAATGAAATCGAGGCTCGTTAGCAATGGATATCTAATGCATTCATGTACCGCCCTCTAAGCCTGTCTGAATTGATCATTAGCGATTCTCTAAGTCTAGAAATATATGTATATTATTTGTAATTGTAACTATGACGTGTTTTATTTTATTGGCCTTTACGCCTTTAACCCAGAAGGGTAAGCAGAAATAAGGATTTCAATTTCGTGTCCATTCGTGTCTATTTGCGTGTCCAGTGCGGGGTGTGACGCGACTGCGAATTAACCCCACTCAACCTGAAGAAGGACCTCTGAACCGGTTCGAAACTTGTCGGTGCCTTTACACCGAATTAATTAAACGTGTGTTAAGCCGTTGATTTTATTGATTACTGAAACGATGTTTCACGAAAGTTTTAATAATGTTAGTGATAACTTAGTTATTTATTTCTCCTTTGTCATTAACGTACTAAATTAACAGTAGGCGTTACAGTAACTATTATTTGATAATTATCGAGGCTTCGGTAGTTATTGTTTTTATCATCTAATAACCACTGGCACATACTTAATGAATATTTGGATGCAATTAAATACACCGCACGCGCTCGCTCCCCACTGCTACTGATTGCTCATTAGCAATTCCCTCAGTGCTCGTTGGTGCGTCAACCGTCGCTGCGGCTTAGCCTGTCCTATACATATGTGCTTGTTTATATATAAACACATATCAGAGGTATGCAATCAAAATTGGCTGTGCCCATTTCGGAAATATGATTTTAATCGTAGCATTTACATTTGGAAACTACATGTAAAGCAAAGACAAAAATTGATATGAAATAAACAGAAATATGATTTGGGATGCAGCGAAGAAATAGAATATAAAATAAATTCACTTAGGGATCTCCTACAGTTTCACTTTAGAAATATCAAACAAAAATAGAGACATTGACGTAAATAGACCCACGTGAAAAAGTAGAAAAACATTGTTATGATATTTGAAACACAAAATCCACCCAAAAACCACAATAATTATAACAATGCTAAAAATAAATGCTTTAATTGTACTTTAGTTTATTTGATACAATGACTTGGATATTTTTATTAGATAGTAGAGATTAATCTGTGAGCAGTATTTTTCCCCTCAAAGTCAGAGCTACAAAGATCAACATAGAAGAATTGTAATGTATTCGTTTAATGTTCACTGGTTATTTACGGTATCAGAATATTAGTTAATTTTTTTATAGACGAAGCTGGCAATTAAACGGCTTCTTGTATGTATATAATACATTAAACTCATTTTAAACTTTTTTATCAAAGTTAGCTTTACAGTTACACTATGATATATTAATCTACGAGTATTGATTATCTGAGTGTAAAGAATTATTTCGTAGCTATTTTACACATTTTGATATAAAACTTATTAAACTAAGACTTACCGTCATAAGTAACTCCTCTAACAAGTTCGTCAGTGTCAAACACTGCATGGCTCACGGTCAGATTAATATCACTATCTCTTTCACTCAACGTAATTATATCTGCACTGTCACTTGGGATCCCCGCGAACGCACACGCATCACCGATCGCCATCTCACTAACACCAAACACTTCACTTTTCGTAGTTGTTTCGATATCGTTTGTCGTTGTGTCATCATAGATTGCTGCTTCATCAACGGGCACGCCTAAGCTAGTCTCTAATTCTTCATCAATGTATTTCAAATCCCTTTCATTATCTTTGAGGACATCGCTATCGAAAGCAACAGGTGGTCCAGGAGATCTCCCCGGTGCGGGATCTCCGCTTGGTAAACTGAGTGTGCAGCTATACGGTAGCGATGCTAATATTATCGTTGCCGTTATCAGATTCACAATGTATCGATTTGTCTTGCTTTTATGTTTATGGCGTTTCGACAATATGTTTTTGCATTGCTGCTCCAGTTTAAGAAATATGTATGTCATAAGAACATTAGATAGCATGGCGTGTCAATTAAGGTTTGTTTCGATCATCAGTTCCAGTCTTGGCGTTAGCAGCACCTGGAGAAAAATAATAAATTATTAATACTAATGAAATCTAGTTGCTAAAATTTGTATTTTATTTTAGTAAATGAGCCAAGACCACAGATACTATTTTTATTGTCGGAGGAAATCTAAAAAGGTATCCTGCCTTCTGAATGGACATGGTGATATGAAAGGCGGAGATCAGCATCGTTATTAATTGTTTTGGTATTGCTAAAACGAAAGAACCCTATCATCAAATTTTAATTGCGCATCACACAGGCGTTATCGGTAACAACAGCAACCGATGTTTCCCTCTTCCTCTCTAGTTCTCCCTCTCTCACGACCTTTGCATGGTCGATTTAAGCTATTTTGTAACTAAGCACAACTCCATTGATGATGTGTGGTCTTTTGGATTATCTGTTCTGTTTCATATTAGGTAAAGAATTGATATGATGAGTTGTACTCAAAATCAATAAGAAAATTTATTTCCTTTTAATCTCTCAAGAATGTATAGGCAATTAGACAAGTTAGTTGAATCTCATAGATATTGCTTTTTATAGGAAAGGCACGAAAAGTCAGCATAACTAATCAATATCCGAAAAACTGATTTGAATGAGAACGAAAAAAATTCCTCTCTTATTCTATGGCGCATTTGAATATATTTACGATTTCTTTATTTACGTAGAAGAAATCTAGTATATATCAATTTTACAAAGATTAATGTTTTATATTAGTATTTGGCGAGCTTATATACGTAGGTAATAGATAAGATAAGGAATAAGAGGAGATTAAAGGTATTTGTTCGGCAAAAATATTTTTGCAAATAAATTGTTGTTGGTAATAGTGACATTCAAGTTACTTTTGGAATTACGTAAATTATATATCAAATATGAGGTTTAGCGTGGTGGTTAGAAAGTCAATCTTCAGTCAAAGATTTTTTCTTTTTTAATCTATTTTGAATAATTATTGGTTAAAATTATAAAAATCAATGGTTTTTAACAATGAATTTATCTACCAACCAATTTCCACCTGGAAATAACATACTTAATTTATCCTATCATAAAGAAAAGCATCAAAAACGTGGGCCCATCACTCACTAGAATTCCATCTCCATCTCAGCCTATGATTGTACTCTGCTGGACCACCGGGGGTAAATGTACCATAATCGCCACGCTTGGCAAGCAGTTTGGCGATCACAGTATGTTCCGCCGTACTAAGAATAGGATGCTGCTGCCCGTCTTTATATCCATATACAACACAAACACATATTCAGGTACACGAATGTTTGTCCTGGGTGGGAATCGAAACCACGACCTGCAGCGTGAAAGGTAAGCATTTTACCTGCCGCACCAACCGGTTCATCAAGACAACAATTACAAGACAAGAATTAGGGACGTACTATGATATCGTTTAAAGTAGTAGCTGTTACACGAATGGGCCAGTACAACCGCGCAAGTAACACAGCCTCAAAGAATGCACTTATGAAGTGTTACGAATAAATTTCCTGAGCTCTCATTCTTTTCACATTCATGCCTCTCTCCCTTTTTTAGTTTATTTATTACCCTATTTTTCTACTAAAAACAACGTTAACTCTATTAAATATTGCAGGTTGCATATAAAAAAGGAATATACCAAATGAAATAACCTTCAATTTTCCATCATCCATTCTTTAGTTAAAACCATGTAGCCTTTAAGACTTGTATTTTTATAGCAGTTCTCTACTTATACTGCTCAAAATATTTGGATATATCTCTCCTCAAGCATGTCGCGGTCGCGAAATGTTGCAATAATTAGCAAGTACGGTAAGGGTTTAGATTTGATCAGATTAGGGTAAGGGTTCGTTTGAACGAAAAAAGTGGTAAAATTAATGCAGTAGAAATATATTTCTGAGGTATGCCTGGCAAAATTTTATAATCCCTCTGATGTATTTAGAATACATTTAAAACAAAATTTACAAAAAAGATTACTTTTAACTTAATTAATAAGTAAAGCGACGCAAATGAAATCTCAAGATTTGTATGATATGATTTGTAAATATACATTATATTACACATTACAAGGCATTATTTACTTTTCATTGTGACTAAAGCATTATTCACAATGGCATTTTTTATCAAAGAAGAAGAAAGCCGCATAATATACACCTCTTGGCTGAGAACCGTAAGTTGAGTTGGAGTTGATAAATTTAATAACACACATTCCAATATTTTTGCATTAAAAATGTGCATTAATTACTATAAACATTCAACCTCCGAAGACTTGAGAAGAGCAGAGAAGGAGTTTGCCTCTCAGCATTTTACACATCTGATTAAGAAAAAGTATAAACTTCTAAGTATCTCTAAGTACTTCAGTATTGCTATTTTGTGAGTTTGTTGTACTTCCTTCCACACTTACATACTTGCAACGATTACAATCGTTTATATTTCAGGTAAAGAAATTTTTCGTCCGATATGTAATGATAAAAAAAGGAACTCCATAAAATAACTGTAATACTAATTTTGGTTTCAACTTCTCAAAACTAAATATCCTGTTATTCAATCTAAATAATCTCATACAGATATGGAGCATGCCTAACATTGCGGAGTGATATAAAGTCGTCCTCGAATCTAGACATTTTATTTCGTTAGTGATACGCAATACAAGTCTTTTAAAAATGCAAATTGAAGAAAAATACCAAGATTTTGACATAACAAAAGTAGTGTGTACGAGCAAACAACTACCATGCAACCTTCAAGCATCTTTGGAAAAAATTGCTCGAAAGGAAGGTTATTTAAAGTATAAAATACTAAGTAGGTCGATTTCCACGGAGGGAGGAAATTATATGGCATCGCTGTATGAAGTAGACATCAAAGGAAAAACCTCTGACGGAGAAAAGGAAACGAATATATTTATTAAGCAATCCATTCCTGAATTTAATTTAGTTGATGTGTCAGAAGTATATTGCAGAGAATTGTTCTTCTATAACGAAGT
>DWLR01006417.1:0-10081 GCA_018246295.1 Papilio alexanor hazarajatica
TATATATTCATTGGATGTCAATTAGTAAAGTGTGAAACGATTGCCCAAGCCCTGTCGGTTGTGTGCGGGCGGAGCGTGGCGGAGTGGCGGATGGCGGCCGGCGGCCGGCGGCGGGCGACGCTCGATACAGTGCGCGCGCATTTCTGTCGCATACACGCGAACAACGACTTTCAGGGGTGCCTCTACCAACATTTTATTCTAGATCACATCTAGACACTGCTACTTTCTTAATAGAGCAATATAGTTGAAACTATTTCTAATGTACGACATACATTACGCGCTTAAAAGTAAGCGGTACCTTTTAAAACGACAGCTATGTTATGTTTGAAATTGTTTCAAATACAAATGTACTGGAAATATTTTAAAAGTCGTCGTTTGAATTATTGACATTTATAATTATTCTGAAAGCAACAAATGTGCAACTAAATCCTTGCACAGTTTGAACGATGATTGAATAGTCGCGGATTGAATAGAGCGGCCACGAAATCAATCAATTTGGCAAATCAACATCCACCGCTTCAAAGAGTTCGGTGGCTTCTATTAATTTTATTTCAGTTACTAATTTAAAACATCGAAATCGTTTGAAGCAGTCGTCGTTTCCCGCTGGCGCCTGCTCCGCGGTCGTCAGTTCGGGCAGGCGCACCGATGAGGGTGCACGCGCGTGTCTCACTGGCCGGCAATACGATTGCGCGTTCGGGAGTGTTTAGAAAAACGAAAAAGTTCGAAATTTAAAAAATAAAAAAAAACATAATTTTATTTTTTATCTGTGTGCCGTAGTGAAGATGAAGTGTATCGTAGTGTTGGTAGGCCTGCTAGTGTGCGCGGGAACCGGGGACGCCGCCGCCGCGTCCTGTCTGCGCTCCCAGGAATACTTTGCGAGGCACAACGTATCAGCTGATGATAACGATGGACCAGGTGCTTAATAAATTTTTTTTTAATGTCTTGCGTCTATAGTAAAAATAGTAAGATTTTCATTGAGTTTTTTTTTTACAAAAAACATACGAACAAAACTTTTTTCTGAGACTATCTTATCGCAGTATAACATAAACAAAGTAACTTGACTGTACATTGAGATTGTTGGAAGAAAAATACGTGGAATTAAAAATTGCACCGTAATTGTTTATTTCATAAACTTTATTTCTTTTAAATTAATTATTATCTATTAATTATTGAAATAACTGATAACTGTTTTATTGTGTTACGAAAACAACTTATAAAAACATTAAAGTTTAAGTAATTTAAAAGTTTTTTCATAAAGCATAAACCCAGAAATTTTTCGTACAACGCTTTTCGACGATTCGAAATGAACCAGCATTTTATCACGACTATATAATTTGTCTTCCATAAAACTTGGGCACAAACATTCTGGTATTTATATAGGAGCAATGTTTACGAGCGTCTAGGGCTTATCAAAGACCTTTATTTATATGATACACAATGTAGTTGGTCTTGGCGGGACTTATCACATTCCACCGACTTTAACAATGTGGTATACACACATACACACATACACAAAGTATATATTTGTTATTTTCTCCTGCGTATTCAAACATTAAAAAGACATTAAAAGCTCTTAAGACTTTAAAATTTTAATGGAATGGTCAGGGGAAGATTTTTAAGATTATAATATATTGTAAGATTTTTAAATTCTACGAATTTTATTTTTAGACTTTTACGTAATAAATTGCGAGTATAATCCAGAGACACCTTTTCGTACGTATTTTTGATGGATCGATATGTGAGGTAAGGAATATTTTAATTCATCGTAGACGTTGTCGCTATTATAAAGTATTCAAAACAGCATAATTTGTGAAAAACTGTGAAATATTTTTTAACTACTAGTTAGGTTTGAATACTTAGAGCTTAAGCTTTCTTCATTCATTTTAATTACTGCTGTAGTTTTTTAATGGTGTTATTTACTATTTATTGTAATAGAAATAATTTGGGCTCACAAGTATTTAGTGCCCATTCCAATTCCACGATCGATTTAACAATCGATTTGGACTGAAATTTTACCTTTGGTCCTAACGGAGTTTACTATCTGCTATCGTAATTTTAATGATTTAATTGAAACAATCATTTTAGTCTGTATGAATCCTAATGTGGTGAAGCCTTTACCAGTGTCGGATATCTGTAGAGGCCGGAGTGGTGTCGGATTTCGACGCACGCGTCGGGCTGTCAGCTGGTGTCTATGATGCACGTGCCATGTTCACTTACACTAGCGCTTTATAATCTAATTACAGTGTACACGGCAACCCAGTTGCTAAGTATGGTTGCAGTTCGAGATCGTAGATTCGAATCGGCCATTATGGCCCGTCTAGCCCAGGGGTTGGCAACCTTTTGTGTCGGAAGATTAAAAAAATTACAATTTACAAAATTTCAAAGTTTTTAAAGAGCCACAAAAAATTTTCTTTGCAAAAATAAATAGTAATTACATAAATAAAGATCATGACAAAAAATAGTCTATTTATTTATAATAAAAATATCTACAAAAAGATCTAGAGATAGAAATGGTGTTAAATTCTCGTTAATCGTATCAGAATGATTTTTAAATGTTTTTTCACATCCAAAGAGCCTCATGTAGCTTGCGAGCCGCAGGTTGCCGACCCCTGGTCTAGCTGATCACTAAAAGCATCGTTCTAGGTAGAGTATAAATTAAAATTAAGCGAGTCAATTAGGCCACTAATTTTGAGATTTTTGTTGTGTTAGTACACGCGGCAGTGACGTGAGTGAATATAATATTTTTTAAAGGATCCTAAAACTGGTAGCAACTGTACTTGTTTTATCGTTAGATTATTAACAATCTAATGCTTTAGGCATTCATATACATATATACAAGTTATGTGAAATAAGTTACTAAGTAAACGGAAATTACAGTATGACGTTCTTTCGGATCGTGTTACTGATTACGATTCTATTGTATTGTTTTTGTTATGCGTTCATTTAGATAGGTCATAGAACTTCTAAGTATTTTATTATTATAAAACTTTTATGTCCCTTGCTACACTTATAAATATCCATTTAACAAGCCTGTGTCTTCACTATTAATCGTCTTAAATGTTTTTTACCAGTGCAACAATTGTTTGTGCGTTTGTATTTAATAAATACACGATGTAGAGAAGTATAAAAGGGCACAAGTGCATAAGAGCTACTGTTGTCACTATTATAGATTATTTTGTAATCATTGTCTAAGCCTCAGCTTGGACAGAACGGCATTTAAAAACATGAAGTAGGTATATGTTGTAATAACTTCTTTAAACATCCTATTATTATGATTACATTAAATGTAAATGCCGACTTTTGAATTACCTCAAGTTGGGGAAAAGAACAAAAAAATAGAAAAATGAATCAAGGAATAGAAAGGGCTTCACAAAAAATTATAGTTGGTTATTATTTATTTTATTACTACATCAAAATTAGACTCAATCAAAGGAGAAGGAAAAAGTGGCTTAATTAGGAGATAAGTGCCATTTGCTCTTACATTTAATTTTAGGAGCTATCACAAACTTCGCTTCGTTGAGCAGTTTGTAATAAGTTTAAGCTACTTTACAATTTTAAAGAGGTTCCATATATATTATATATCTATAAGTTTCAAAGATAACAATTATCTTAGTTTAATTTATAATTTAAAATGAAATATCAATTTGAAATATTAAGTTATTTCATAACATCCTCAAGGCCCTTAAAGTATGATAATTATTTAATATTAATTTAACTGTTGAATTGAATATACACATTGTTAACACACAATTGATTTTCGACGTTTCCAATGTACTAAATAGATAATGTACGAATGGCGTTGCGCTGTACCGTTGCTACGCGACATTCGACCCTGGACCTTGTGTCATGCTGAATGAATGGAAGGAAAAATACATCGTAATTGTATATCGCGCTTGTGTTTTAACTCGTATCAACGCTAGTGTGATACAGTTTTTCGACACAGGATGTTAGACAAGGGGATGTTAGCTTCGATAAAACCTACCAATAAATCATGCAAATGTCCAATGAATCGAATATCGAAATCGAATCGTTTTTCAATTCACGCAATCCTGATAACGATCAAGTAACGACTTTCGTGGAAAGTCACGAAAAATTACAGAGTAAAGAACCGCTATAGCGAAGGGGGAACGCGGAGGGATGCGGGGTGAATGGCGGCGGGCAGGCTTTGTTGCTCGCGCTGGCATTCCTTGCCTGGGAACCGGGAACCGTCCCCCGCGTCACCACCTGCCCCTTTACCCCTGCATGCATTCCTGCCCTCTCTCACTTTCATTGTTCCTGTCGGCGCGGGAGGTCGCCGCTCTGCGTACAAATAATGGAACCAGTCGTTAAGTGGGGAGGACTAGTTGGCGCACTCCAATAAACACGCTCGGACTATCCATAAACGACATTTAGGGCGAGCGAAGCGACTTTGAGTGGCGATGAAAAAGTGGTTTTATCTATAATCGACGAAGAGAAACATTTGAACAATTTATTACGCTCATTTCGATAATGTGTATCAAACGGCTTCGTGAAGTCGACGGTCGGAGCTGACCAATCGTAGGTTTGTCAGCGCCGGCCGCGCTCGACTTGCGGTCACCTGCGCAGCGCCACGCACTAATGAAAACATCCCTAATAATAACAATAGAGATGGGTATTATTACTGTAATTTATCAGGTGGGTCCGGACCCGAGCCGTGGGCCGCGGGGCGCGTTAGTCATCGGCGGTCGTCGGTCGAATTTTGATTCATTTCGGATGCCGGAATGCCATTGTGACTGGCTCTACCTGCGCGGAGGCAGGTACCGCGACATACCCGACACTTTGTTTTTAATTTTTTACAAGCTTTGGAGAAATTTGGTTGTACATCATTCTTATTTCTTAGGATTAAAAAAGTAACACGGAAAAGGTTATGTCGCCCACAAATTAAGTACTCTTTTACAAATGTATCATACATGTATGTATATAATTGTTAATTTATAACTAAAGCGCTTGAAAAAAAAAATTAGTAGCTATCCCAATATTTATTGTCAGGAAGGTTACCATAATTTTGCACTACATTTTCTAGTGTTCATTTAGCCCTGGCTAGACTCGGTAAACTCGCGGCGCTCCCTGGCTGAATTCGCTTAAACACCGCAGTTAGATCAATGTCCGGGTTACAGATAGAATTCGACCGATCCATTTGCCGTGCAGAATTAATTAACAGCAGATAAGACGGTGCTAATAATTCTCCCGGTTTGTTATCCGCGCGTTAGACGCCGCCTCCCGTATCGACGGGTTATCATTCAAAAGATCATGGACCTCAAAGGTCCATGATCTTTTGAACGATCTCAGTACGTTATATAAACGATTCTTTCTTTTAGTACCTGTATAATTATATTTTAATATCGTGTTAATTATATTGCACGATATTCTGACATATTATGACCTTATTTAATTGATAGAAGTGGTTAGAATAGTAATGTATTTTATATCAATCGGTACAGGCAGACGGTTTAATATTATAACAATCAGCACAGGCTGATCGTGGTTATAATTTTTTCGTTATTTTGAGTTTGTTAGATCTCAATAAGGTTAATTTTGTTTAGTTTTTTTTTAAATATCTATGTATAAAACATTGCATTTCCCACAGAACAAACATTTTGTTGCCTTCGAATAAATATTTAAGCATTACGTATTTCCAATAATCTATTTACCCCAAAAATTCCGTTATGTTACGAAACCACTAGTTTCTTATTAGTTCCTTTTAAAAAGTCCTTTATAAGACTAAATTTACAGTTTCTAAATACGAAAATATTTTTGGCAAAATAATCATCTCGTTAATTTAAAAGTTTACGTTTGAGAGCAATATTTAATCGGAATGTTATGTCACCGCATAGCCATTGAGATACTGCCGAGAACCAAACTAAAATCCTAAACTAAAAAAACTAACTATGCCTTTACACTTACTTTTTATAACAAAAAAAAACTCTTCAAGAAGAAAGCGTACTCTTTCCTTAAAGGTCGGCAACACATCTGCAGGTCCTCTAGTGTTGCGGAGGTCCATGGGTGTCGGTGATTACTTAGCAATAGGCGACTCGTTTCCCCCAAAGTAAAATAAAATTATTCAACTATCTAAATGCAAATAAAAAATGAAAACTTGGCATGTTCGTGATGTCGAAATCCGGAATAAAAGTCGACATATTCTCGTAATAACGAGGGATTTTCCGAGCTCTCCCTCGGGAGCTGAATGGGAGGACGCGCTGTTACCTGTCGCGGCCAGCTTTAAATATTTACAAAAAAAAAAAGTTGTTTTGTTTTCTGTAAAGCCCCGATTATGTAGGCGAGGATTTTTTATCCGTTAAAATTACTTCGTATGTTTGTTGGAGCTTTACATTTAATATTAAGAAATAATCGGAGTAACGAGTATTATTAAAGGTATTATCTTAGGTTAATTCTAAACATTTGAACGAATAAAACTAAATACGGTGATATATAAGTGTCTCGATGTAATCGATTCGTGGATGAAAATTCTATAGTTAAATTTAATTAAGTAACCTTTATAACACACGCTAATGTTACAAAAATATTTTGAATTAATTAAGATAGATTATTCATGTGTTACTTTTTGGACTTTAAATAAAGTAAGAGACTCTTAAGCGAGTTGCACTCATAAGGAATTTGTAACACAAAGCTAGTAAAATTATATCAGATACAGTGGAGTCCAGGAGATATGGAATAGTACATACTGTGCCGACCTTACGTAGGTGGGAAAAGAGAAGGGAGAATATAAGAAATGGAGTCACTCGGCGATTTTCCTAATTACTGTTTATTATTTATCGGGCATGATAGCAAGAGTAAGCGATATTCCTGATGTTTTAACGGTTAAAGACATCAACATTCCAAACCAAGGCCTAAAATGAAACATATAGACCAGACAATTTAGACCTCCTAAGAGGAGAATCATATTTTGTTGCAAGTTTTTACGTAAGTACATACTAAACACCCACTCATCTTGGAGTACCTCCGTTTTAGGTTTAAGAAGCTTTGTTTGAATTCATTATCCTTATACGCTCAGTTCTAAATTGACGTCTCGGAGCCTTATCGGAGAAAAAGTACGCATCCAATAAATATTTATCAACGGCTCCTGTGATTTTATGGCTGTCTTACAAACGTATACATTTATTAGGGGATTTATAAACGCTGTGAATAATTTATAACGCAATTTGTGTGCAAAATTTCAATAACGTTTTACGTATTTCATTTATTCTTTTGTATTTCTATCAATACATACGAGTATTTACATTTATGATATTCAATTTGTGTATTTCTCAGACATACACCATGTCTGGGAAAATACCACATACTGTATTACCACATACTATTTTTCATCGATAGTAAAGTTCAAACAGAAGCCCATCATTGTTGGTTATTTGTAAGATAAGCATTGGTCAAACGATGTACGACGTACGACCTCAGCTGGGCCTATGCAGTAACAATAACGTTACTAAATAAGAATAAGCAGAAAGAGCACGCAGTAGAACTGAAGTAGACCCGTGCTCATTCCGCTTATTCCATTGTAAGGGTGACATAACGCCGTACCACTGACAAATTATTATGACATGTTTAGTAAAATCCTAAAAATAATTTTGAAGTCATTGCAAAGCCATTGTAACGTGTCTGTGTTTACAGAATTTGAGGAAAGTTTTTCTGTTTGGAAGGCAGTGAAAGATAAGTAAATCGTAATCAGTCAATCTGTGATTGAAACTGTCCATTCATGAGTCATACGCTCACCACTTTGTGACGTCGTATTAATGTTGGGGTGTCGATATCCTCAGGGCGCTACAGGCCACGTGAGTCACGCGCCGCGGCCGCGGTAACCCGAGCGGGAAGCCGCCCGGTCGGACGTGAAACCGATAGTTGGCCCACAGACAGTGAACGTCTGCTGTATGATGACGTATGACGTTTTTCACAATCCTGTTGACATACGGTACCGAAACGTGTACCTTCGCCAAGTGAAGATCTAAATTTTATAAACAGACAAACGTCACTTAGTACAGAAGGCGGCACTAAATTATATTTTGATTGGAAATGTTTTTGGAAACTGTGAGATAGGGTGAAGTAAAATTGTAAAATAATAATGTATTGTATAATATTGTAAAAATAAAGTTGAAGGTAATGTGAGGAAAAGTTGGTTTCTGCAAATATTTTGGAATTTAGGAAATGTAACGGAAGGTGAAACATACACTATGCATTATTTAGGTCTACATTTGGAACAGGGTGTATAATGCTCTGGGTCTCTTTGGTGAAATAATGATAGGCAATGTGGTCTGTACCAGAATTAGGCTAACTTAATTCTCCGTTCTACGCGCAATGACTCTAAAGTCATTGCGCGTAGAACGGATGGATTACTGCTGGAGTCCTGCAGCAAATAAATGTGTCGCTGACAGACGTTGAACCACATTCCTATAAATGTTAGAAATTAGAATAGAACGTTAGAAAGGAAGGATACGCACAATCACAATATGAGAATGTTCAATCTTCTATTGAAAGTTGTTAGCGATTGCTATCTCTATGTCTATGTTCAAAGACGTGAGGGTTACTTTCTTTGAAGTAATATAACAAATACAATAAATGGGGCTTTTGAACTTCTAGCTTGGAATGCGGCGCTATCCACTGTCCAAGGAGCCGAGTCGTATTGCGGAATGCGAGTTATCGCGGAGTTATATCGACTGACACTAAGCGGGCGCCCGCCGAGCGCCGACTCCGCCACGCTCCAGTTAACGCGACGTTTGCCCTCACTACTATGTTCTTTACCTTTTATTATTACCTACATTAAAGAATATGCATATTTTTCATGTTTGCCTGAGTAGATAGGTGGTGTGTTTTCTTCACTGGGATTATATCCTAAACGTAAATAAGTCGGAACGTATGTGATTATCATTATTATTTTTAGATTAATAGCCAAATAGTATCTGACCTTGATTAATATGAAAGGCCAGAAGTAAATAAGCTCTATTTATATTTTTTTACGAGTAAACAGATCTGAGAAATTCTACAAATTGTATAAAACATCTTCTTAGTAGTAGTTAGAGTCCTTAGTCTAGTCGTAGACTTGTTTCAAAAGAATAATAATTTTTTTTTTATTGAATCCATTTAGGTTTGGTGTCAGTTTCAATATTCGCCCTGTTTTTAAGTAAATGATGAATGTAATGAATTGGTACGAAATTGTAAATTGGAGTAATAAATAGAGGGCAATGACTATTTAGCGCTGGGAGTCGTGCAGTCTGTCACGACCCGTGTCGTGTGTCCGTTGTGTCTGTACGGCAGCTACACGTCATTTACTTGTGCCAGTCTGTATTTGCATATGAACAATCATATTTGCAATATAAAGATCGTTACGATAAAGTTATATGTATGCATAATTTACAAAAAAAATACAATTAATCGTTATTTAGCTTAGCAAAATATTGCTTCTTTCTTTATTTCTCTTCCCCGTGGTTATCAATGTATCATTTACACCAAATATATCCAACAAGGATGGCAGGGCAATGAACCTTAATACAATTAAAGTTACATTTTGTAATTGGTGTTATTCTTAATCCTAATTAAGAGATTTAGAAGCCAGACCGCTAGATCGGCACACATGTGGTTTTTCAGCACACGTTGACGTCACCGGATGTGCTAAATATGTTTTATGTCGCGACCGTCGCAACTCAAAATAAGGCCCTTTCGCATTGTGGACGCAGAGGCGAGAGCGGGCTTGCTATGATTAAATGAAAACCAGTTACACACAGTTAGACACATTTTTGTTTTGCACCGACAGATACCTAAATGACAATGGAAAGAGAATTTGTGTGTGTGTGAGACAGGACGGGGAGAGGACGGATGTGATAACTCAATTCAGCTTATGATTTCAACAATGTGACCATTTACCATTAGTAATTCTCTTTTTAATTTTCAAATGAGAGTTTTCGGTTTGTGAAAATATTCATTTTTTTTTATTTTGTGAACACATTATTCCAGGAAAGAGAATACAATTTTCGCGATTCAAATAATAGGTTGTCAAATATCTCCCTTCCGCCTTTTTGTCTTTTGAATTTCGCGGCTATGTACAAAGCGCTACAGA
>DWLR01006418.1:0-10080 GCA_018246295.1 Papilio alexanor hazarajatica
AATTATTTTATGTTACATAAAAAGTTCCCTATTTAATAAGGTAAATAAATAATTTGTAGAGCACTAACTTTTGGAGTCTTATTCAATATTGTAATTTTTTCAAGGTGGTCTCAAACTTTTGGCCGGCAGTGTAGGTCTGTTATTAAAGATTACTAAAATCAATTTTTTTTTCAATTAATTTTATACGTCTTACTAAACGTTTTTCTTTAAACTTCCAAAAGTCAAGTTTGTCACATTATACACAGTTTGTATATTTAATATGATTCACCTAAAAGCATATTTTTGCATAATTAAATAGTTTAAAATATTGCATTGACTGACCAAGATACAAATTCCGTAAGTTACATAGAAAAAATACCCAAAAACAGATGATTTACCTTCCAACGCGCCACGCGAAAAAATTTATAAAAATCGATCGCTCAAGGGTATGAGCGAAAAATTGCCCCAGGCGCGTGAGCGGTTAAGAAAGGCGATATTAGGAGTATCCTAACCGACGAGCAAGTTTGCACAGAAGAAGCGGAAGAGGTGTGCTCGGATCGCGCAAATAGGAAATCCGTAATCTCTACATATCTATGGGTTACAGGCGTAAGTGTTATTAGAATAATGATTAATATTTTCTATAAAAGATAATAATAATTTTATATGATAATCTATTCATAATTCACTTTTAATATCTATTGACAATTTAATCAACTGGTATGATTATAGCACGAGATACGTATTTGTGAATTAATTGAATACATGTCAATAATAATTGCTTCAAAACGTGTTTTTACTACTTTTTACTTTAATTAAAAAGACATATAAGTTGAACCACCATAGACAACCTGAGATTGAAATGGTCATTATATTTTGATTTACTGTTTTTGAAGGCAAGATATTTTAAAACAAATATAAAATAAGTTGATATTTTGCATATCCCCCTATAACAAAATTCACACAGCTACAGTTTGGGGATTGTTGCGTTTAATACTATAAACAATCCTTACTTCTTTCGATATTGCCATCATCTTCTAACTTCATCAATTCTGTTTCAACATATATTTATTTATTGTATAATGTTTTGCTCAACAACATATCGGTTATAGATGTGGAAGAAACGAGAGAAGTATTGCAATGGCTATCTCCTCCTCACACTTTTTGTTACATGATAAATACATGATTTGCATTTCATAAATATGTCTTTTAGTTTCACGGTAACATAGATCTCATGGTATAATCAAAAAACACCAATTAAACATTTTCAGATAAAAATACATTTAATGTATTAAGTTATCTATACGCAAAATATAAAACATTTCAATTCAAGCAATTTCGCAATACGAAAAAAATACAATAACAGCTTGGAATTGTTTAAATTTCTACATGACAAGGAGATGTAGAAATAATTTAGTAATAGTCGCAATGTCACTATAATTGAAATTAATTTACTAAATCGTCAAACACGATTCCGACGTCAACCTATCCATCCTCTTCATTGAATTAACACCTCGAGAAATTACGATTTCTTAGTGCAAACATTTTTTTTATTAAAATTTGAAAAATAAGTATTTCTCAATCGTTATTTAAAAGATTTTAAATTTTTTGAAATTTAGTAAAAAAATACAACAGTTTTTTAATTTTCTTGTTAAATAATTTGTTTGTTTTTCATGGCCTTTATTTAATTTATTACCAATAAATTTGTAATTCTGTATAGCATGGTTTTTTGATACTTTTAATGAAAATCCTAAATATGGACTATGTTAAAAATTCAGTTACTATAAATGCAATTGTCTTTAAAGTTTTACATTTTTATTTAAATATTATGTTGTATTTATATTCTATTTTTGTTTTTTACTAGTAATAAAAACTTTTAGTTTATAATCCACTTGGTGTTAACATAAATAGATCATGATGTGCTGGAACCATGCCAAATGCAAATCTGTAATCTCTGCCTACCCCTCTGACTTACATAAAAGCTTTGCCGAAAATCCACATAATGCCACATACGCCAACTTTCCTGTTATAGGTTAAAACCAAAATCGTATTTGACAAAGAAAAATTACCTACTACAAATAATTGTAGACATGCCACAATTCGAAAATCGACAATCCGTCAAGACAACTGCAACATATTAAAATAAATTCGCCACAGTCTCACAGACACAACGTCATTATAACATTTGAATCGCTTAAAAAAATTAAAATAAATAATTACCACGAATACATCGAGAAAGCGCGAGTGCGTTCGTGATTTGCGGCAGACATTTATTTATACCAATCAAAAGTCATTATCAATTAAAAAAATAAACATCACTAATTATACAGGTTAAAAAACAAAGTTAGATGCAATATACCCTTTTCCTGAAAGCAAAGTATGTGTGACATTTAGATAGCAAATAACAATATACAGAAATGTATTTTACATTCCACTTCATTATTGTTACATCTTTTATAGAAAAAAAAACAGTAATCAAACTTTCTCTACCCATGTTTATAATTGCGCGAATATTGATATAAAATTTTCTGCTAAATATAATTAGGATTTAATAAAAAAAATTGTTAAAATGCCACCCATGCCTTACCAGAGAAAAGAGTATAACCACTAGTGTGACTGCTCCACAGAGAATAGTTGACAGTCCTATCAGTTTAACAGTCATGAAATAGAGTGATCATAGACAACAGAATATCAACTTTGACGGTTTCCCGCCATCGCGTACTCGGTGTATCGCGCAAGCAATCTTTGATCGCTCGATAACCTATGCACTATATTTACAGTGAGCCAAGAAAAAAATGTTTACTTACATTTACAATATACACTCCTCTATACAGTCGAATCTCGTTAGTATTGCTACAAGAACCTTTCCTTTCATTCTGACAAGTGTTACATCCCACGCTAAGAGGCTTTAAAAACATGGGAATGTTTAACAATTATAGTGTATAATTTCCTGATAATAATATAATAAAACAAATAAACTAATTAGTTTAGTATTTGCATCATGGACAGTGTTTCCTCGCACATATAAATATCAAGAAACGTTACACAAATTTCGTAGGAAGTAGTTGCCAAATTAACACGACTGTAAAGATTTATATGATTCTTTATTAATTTATAACTGACCATAACTATGGAGACAGAATTTGCTTTAATTCGTTATGTCTGTACGTAAATTGTTAAATGAATTTATGTAGTAATAATTATTAAGCAATTATCTTAATGATTGCATCTTACATCCAAGTGAAGTCACGGAAAAGCTTTTGAAATCATTTTTTATCTTGCTTTTTTAAATGTTTTTTATACTTTATTCTCAAGATTCTCATGACGCAAATACATAACTATTCTATAAAGGACAACAAAAGATCATAAATTATTCACATTAAATTTTGTAAGGAATCATTCATGGTGGCAATAATCTCTCATGCAACATACAAAATTAACTAACTTTTAATATTCACTACATTGGAATAATGCAATCTTTCAATGGCCAAATAAAAAACTGATAATAAATGCTTCTACCATTTCACATATCTAAAACGGTCTGTTGAAGGAAAAGAAAAATAAAAGATGAAGATATACAATGACAAAACCTCATTGTAATTATAGAAATTATTTTCTAATCTTAAAATATCTGATACCTGAAACTTGCTTGCCAAGTTTTAGCATACGAGTGGAGTACTACTTGTCAAATTATCAAAAGAAATATATAAATACATTTTGAACAGACTGTGATGACAGCTGGTATTAACTAAAAGTCTTACTTACAGAGCTTGTAACATGGAGCCATTGAACTGTGTGTCTTTGCACTGCGCTGTGGCCGTTCACACGTGAAGGGACTAGTCGACGAGGTCGATGCGGTCGGCGCGGCGAGGGCGCGCGTCGCCGTTGTGAGCCCGGCTGGGCCGCGCCCACGTGTTGACGCACCCGTCCGCGCACGCCGTCACGAAGTACTCCGAACGGAACAGCAGCGCCGTCAGCCGCTCGTGCGCGATCTTCTTGCACACGAGAGGCTCCAGCACGGGGCACTCGTCGAAGCGCGGGCACGACGGCGTCCCGATCAGCTTCAGCGGATCGTAAGTATCGTTCGACGGCGTACCCGCCGACTTCCCCCGCAGCGCTACCGTGTTCGACGCTGACGTCTTCTCAGCGGGCTTCGTTAAGCTAAAGTTCCTCCTGTGGTCGGACCTCCGCTCGCCGAACGAGAAGCCTGCCAGCCGCTGCGTGAAGTTAACGCCGAGTGAGCCGGAGCTCTCCTCTTTCGCTTTGCCGACGCTGATGTTTAACGTGGAAACGTTGTTCGCTTTCGTTTTGGCGGCGGGTTTGGCGCCGGAGGGCTCACCCGCCGCGTTGTTGTGGCCGCTGAGCTCGGCGTGTTTGTGGCCCACCTTGTTCGTCTTGGTGCATTTCGTTGGAATCTTAGATCCGGGAACTCCGTTGGGGGAGAAATTCTGGCTGTTCGGTGAAAAATGGGCGGACGCTCGCACCCTCACTGGCGGCCTTAGGACGTCCTCGGTCAAATCCCAAAAGCATAACTGCGTATCCTGCGAAACACTGCCTAGTCTATAGCACTGAACACTTTCATTTTTCTTATCTTCATCGACGACTTCTTCGCTGTCGCCTTCGCTAAAGCTGACCACGTAGGGGTCGAAAGCGACCACGGACACCCAAGACCTGTGACCTTGTCCCCGCGCCACTACTCTTCGCTCGCTGAAAGACCAGACAGTGACCAGGTCATCCTCTCCCCCGACTACCACGTATTTTCCGTCGGGCGACCAACACACACACAAAAAACCACCAAAGTACGACCGTGCTCTGCCGATCAGTTCCATGGTGTCATAATGGAATACTCTAAGGAAACCGTCCTGGGAAACTACAGCTAAATTAGTGCCGCACGGTGAAAACGCAAATTCGTTGATACAGCTGCCGTCGACACCTATGAGCCACCTATAGAGGGGGTTCCTCGTGGACTTGGTACGACACGTGTATATGGAGTAGCCGTCGCCCTGCTTGAAGAGCTGGTAATGGGGAGAGGCGGTGCCGCAGGTGAGTTCCTCATTGTACACGTAGAGCTGGCCCGAGGCGTGCGCCGCTATGAACAGGTTGCTGGACCCCGGCACCCACTTGATGCATGTAACGCGCGTTTTATCTATCAGTCTCTGAAAACAACAAGATAATATGTTCAGGTGCATATCCATTAGCTTTAGAGTATCGTGTAGCCCGATCGTACTACGAAAGGCTTAATTATCTCTTTTCTTTAGTACCAAACGAGCAGCCAGTTGTTTATATTTTACCACAACCTATGAATATAAACAACATCAGCAGCAGATACCTTGCCAGCTTTTGACCGTAAATCATATTATTTCGAAAACTCTGCTGCATTCATTTTAACAAAGCATTTGTGTATAACAAGATATTGAACAATGAGTTTATAATCAATATTTTTCAATAATTTTCTTTCAATGATCTCCCTGTTTCCAGTTTAGTGAGTTACCGACGCCACATTTTCGTCTGCCACCACGATCGATAATACGTCATTTCAGTTTTGCTCCCTTCTTAATCATGTAATCTTATTCCTCCTGCCGACAATGTTATATTACAAACTATAGTAATAAATAATTATACCTCTTCATTGTACAATTTACTTAATTCCTTCTTAATAGGATCTATGAGCTGTATCTGGCCCGTGGAAAAGCCGACGACCAGCGCCACACTGTCCGGCGTCACCGTGGCCTCGTTGAAGTCGTGGCACGTCGGGTTGGTGCCCTTGTACATCTTTTTGTCCACTGGCTTTGTGAGGTCTGCCGCCTTGAAAATCATTAAAAAAACACTGCAGCCGTGTTCACCCAACTGACCTAGTAAGAGCGTAATATTTTTCGTGCATATTTATGAGTATGTATGTCTGTTTCATTTTGACCTGTGAACAGGCTCGACCAATTATGAAGTGTAAGGAGTTATGAAGTATAATCCAATGACAATTGGATTCCCATTCATCTCCAGTGTCATAGGTGTTGAAATGATAGTCACATAGTCAGTTAGGTTTCGTTTTTTAAATAGATTATTACTTATTTATTACTTGTTTTTGTTGAAAATCAGATATAAAATTTTTCACCAGATACAAAACCACATTTTATCACACATGCAATCAAAAAATTACAATAAGACAAAAGGTGCGATGGCAGCTATATGACGGCATTAAAAAATTAAAATTAAAATATCTTGAGTTATATAAATCTTTACCTAATCTAAGGAGATTAGGTAGATAGGGAGGCCTAATCTTAACATTATAAATGCAAAAGCAGCTCTGTCTGTGTCTGTCCTGTCTGGTATGCTTTCACGCCTAAACCGCTGAACTGATATTGGTGAAACTTGGTACATGATAGGTCACGGGATAGGAGATAGAGCCTATCTCTTACCCCCTTTTTATTTGCAATATAATGTAACGCAACATTATATTGCGAAAAAAAGGTTGAAGGCTTTGAAATAAGGGATGAAAATTTGTATGGAAATCTATTATAATTGATGATAAAATCCTGAAACTTTGTATTTAGGCACTTGATAAGAAATAAATAAACATTTGCTCTAGCGGTGTAAAATAGGGGATTAAAGTTTGTATGGAAGTTTAAATAAAGTCACACTTTCATATCTAACTGAACCAATTTTTTAAAAAAATTCGGTACAAAAAAACTATATCTTGGGAAAGGACATAGGCTACCCTGTTAAGAAAAAAGCTTGAAAGTATTTAAAATAGGGGATGAAAATAATCGTTATTTTCGATGATAAAACTCCAATGTTCCAGCGATTTTGAATTTTCGACCGGAAAAGGAGATAAAAATTATACATAGTATAGAATTATATATTGTACAGTGTAGTACAATATATTGTAGTACGGTATTATTATTGTACGGTGTGGCGACGCGTCGCCATGCGTATATACAGTCAGTACAGGCATGCGTCGCCACAACAACAATCGGTTTTACCCTCGGCTATAGAGATTTCAGATCAAAAAGGCTTGAAAGGGTAGAAAAAGAGGTTGATAGTTTGTATGGAAATTCTAACGTATTTTTATCGAAGTTTTATCTTCAACAATAACTTGTTGAAGATAAAACTATGAAATTAATAAACATTTGTTGTAGCGTTTTTGAAATTTCGACCTACATGGGGATGAAACAAGAGTTGACATGTTTACTATACGTATATTTAGAGAAAACATGGATATGATTAGTAAAAATGCTATTTAAATATAAACACGTAGCTCAAGTGCAGGATTTCACCAAGTGCCATAGCTGGCAAAATCTTTGTTTTAGCAAACAATGGTAAAACAAAAAATGTAATTTGAAAATGTATTAAAATAAGTTATTTGCTTAGTATACCAAAGCAGTTTATAAAATATTACAAATGTTGCCCACATTAACTATTTTACTCTGATGAAATTATGGGAAAAAGCTAGTTAATAATAATAATCCATGCTGACTTTGGCTACGGTGACTGCTTCTTTTCTTCTCCAGACTACCCAGCAGAGAGATGAATGTATGTGAGCAGTTGGTGACTCAGATCAGTGTATATGTCATGTTACTTAATACACATTTCTAATATCTTAAAAATTAGTACAAGGAATACAATAATAAATAAGTTAAATCATTCAGTATTCAAGTAAGACTAAAAGAAGTTTTTTCCACATTTCAATTCGTAAAGAAAAAATACTAAATTTAATTATTGTGACATCTTGATTCAATGTAACCAACCTCTCAATCCAATCTATAACAATTAGAACGGCTTTAACCATGCTAAGTTAATACTTCTGCCTGGGTGCACTCTACAGTGTCATTTGCATTTCCTATGTCACGTATTGAATACAATCTTCATAGCATATTATAAGATATTATGAAATTTTCAAAACCGGACATCTCAGACAGACATAGTAGGGCTATGAATAAACATTTAACAATTTTTTGACATATTTAAACAAACATACAATATAATATTGTTTATCACTGCACTAATTTAGTTTCATATGCAACATAATTGATCATAAACCCAAAATGTACTTTACGCCTTAGAATTATTTTCGTCAACGCTTGTGTGTAAGTATATAACAGATTACAAATTAAATTAAATCATCAATGCTAAATTGTGAAATTTAAGTTTTTTCTCTATATCCCATTTTGCATAAATACTTTTAACTATTATATACTCCATTGTAAGTAAGAAACTTTTACTATTATTAGAATATTTCTTTTCGTTGTAGTCTCCAAACCCAAACTAATGAAGTATATATTTTTTTTATATTTTAGTTATTTTCTCTAATCACTTTAATACTGATCTTACAATTTTTTTTTCGACAATCTTCTTTCAAACCCAAGAAAAATAACATTTTTTTTCCTACTAAGAAATTGAAGAATGAAAGAGCTTTATGTATTGTTCGTTTTTTTATGTATCATAAAATTTTCCTAGTTAATATAATCTTAAAAATTAATATAAGTTTAAACTCCATACCATTTACTTATATTCCCAACAAAACTACATGACAATCATACTATGTAGGAAATACACAATCACTTCACAGTGATTGTGTATTTCCTACATAGTATGATTGTAGAAAACTCACGTTTTCTTGAGATATATCTTGTTAGATGTTAGATAACTAATAAAGTGTGAAGATTATTTACTTTTACTAGTTATCCAATTCCTAAGGTGTACACTATGCAATTAAAAACAGACAGGAATACATGTAAACAGAATTTTAATTTAATAAAAAAGTTACCTTCTTAACACCTCTGTAAACATAAACATAGAGTTCTTTCCCATGATTGAAACATATTCTGTCGTCAGAGCCCTGGCCGTCGGAGCCGGGCGCGCCACCTCCCGGCCCCGGCGGCAACGACACGAGCGACACGCGGACATGGGTTGAGCCCGATCCACTGGTGTAACCCACACGGTTCGGCCTCGAGTACTCAGACAGCGTCATCAACCTGTAGGTGCCTTCACGCGTCACGAACTGTGTTTTCACGTCGTCCTTCCCTCCGGAGTCCGGTTGCACGGCCATGTTATCATATCCTGTTATTATTCATGGAGGCGGCTAAGAAGGCCCGATTTGGATCAGTTGACACTTGAAAAGTCGGAGACCGCACGCGAACCTAGCCGCCTATTAAAGACGTTCATCTTTCACATATGTATAGTGTTGTTTCAGTTAATTGGCAAGGCAACTATTAAACTTAATACTATGTTTGTCTTAATTACTAAACGTCGAATCAAATTAGATATTCTTGTATATGCAACATAAAAAGTCATGTGTCAGACAACATGACGGCTCATTGTTTATGGTGCCGTTTTAATTTTTTTCATTGAGTTTAGTGGTGCATAATGCATAAAGTCACAAACAGAAAAAAAAAGAACATTCAAAGACAATTGTGTGAAAACTTCAAACCTTTTTAATAAAATGTGAAATACATTCATTAAATTCCATTTAATGAATATCTAATAGCTTATACCTAAAAGAAATTTTTAATTTTGTTTCCCGGATCAACACTACATTTTGTATTTCTTTACTGAAATGAATTCGCCTTAATGACGAATGACAACCATTTTGGGAGAGCTTGACCCTCATGCATCCTGAAAATAGGATTTAGTAAGGTAATACTGGCTAAAAAAGTTATTACAATAATAAATTCACGTTACTTTTATTAATCAAGGAATAATTATGATGATTTTGAAGGCAGCTTAACCTTCCTTTGAATCGACTAATGAGACTATTTTGAGCTGCTTAGCTATGGTGACTATGTTTCGCTATTATTTATTAGACTTTACATTAGGAGACAAAAAAAAATATTTTTAAATTAAATTACCTCTAATGAAAGTTGCCAACTGTTCTTTGAACTAAGTTGACAATTATTGATTCATATAACTAGAAAGTTCAATGTGGTTCAAGTATTTTTAGATACGAGGGGTGATCCAAAAGTAATGATAATGAAAATAAAACACGGCAATTAAAGTTAAAATAATAATTTATTTTTCTACATAGTCTCCTAAAAAATCAATACATTTAGTCCATCTTTTTTCTAAACCCAGGATTCCCTTTGAAAAAAATTCTTTGTCTTGACCCTCCCA
>DWLR01006419.1:0-10080 GCA_018246295.1 Papilio alexanor hazarajatica
TTCATATGTTGCATTATTATACAGTTGATTAAATAACTAATCAAATTTTACTTAAATCGCCACATATTTTTAGTGAGGCGGGATTTTTTTTACGTAATATATGAAAGACTTCATAAAAGATTAAGATTATCCAAGGATGCTTTATTATTTTTGAGGAGTCAATAAGAACACTTTTTGAAAATCCTGATAACAGGTATGAATATCAATTTTTAAAATTACCGACCTAACCAAGTACCATTGTAAAAAATTTAAAAGCATATTTTTTCGCACGCTTTGTGATAAGCACAAAATCCCGTCAACCGATCCCCAGCCTAAGTAGAACCACGATCAGCCCATTAGACAATAAAGATTGAAGGTCAAGTTACATTGGAAATTTCAAAATGTCTCTTTTTAACTTTGTATTATCTTTGAACCATCGCATTTTATAGAATAACATATACAGTAAACTTAAATTTCATCCAATCAACTAAACAGTCATTTTATAGCATTTTTACTGAAGAAATGTTTAACATAACGTCATAAATTGATAAAACTTTTTTATTTATACACTGATTTAGATGAAACAAACACGTAACTCTCATGATTGGAGCTAATTACAATGCATAGGTGTAAACCGCATCCAAATCGGTTAAGCCGTTTCTAAGAGTAGCGCGCACGAACTTACATACAGACAAAAATTTTAAAAAACGTTGTTTTGAGTTCTATAGCATTGGTAAATACCCCCTGTAATAGTTTTGCTAATTTATTTTCCATGTACAGAATCAGTTACGATTTTATTATATGTATAGATAAAATTTATTAGTTTACTCGTATAACTAACAAAGTAATCGATTCATTACGGCCACGCAACATGACAGCAACATAGGACTAAAGCCATGGATTATCATACTTAAGTAGGGTTAAAAATCTCATAGCCAGTCAAGGAGGTAACCGAAATTACCTCTTGAGTGTTCCCGGACCAGTTCTTTGAGATCGTTTAAATGCAGCGCCACTATACTTTTATAGTTTATTGAACCGACAATTCGATTTTAAAAGATGATCAAAATAATTTAAATACATTCAATAATATAATGTGAAAGCTTTATCTTTTACTTAATAAAAAAAACCTTTTGTTTTTTATTTGTATATGATACGATTGTGAGATCTTGTTTCCATAGTTTATATTGCAAATTTTTAAACAATCTTGGGATTGAAAACCAATTAATTGTGATAAGAATCAGGTTAGGTCTTAGATATAAGATACAAGAAAGTTATATTACGTTTCGTATTACAGTGGACAGTGGATGACTTATACCAATAGATAGCATTTTTTTCACTTCGTTCTCGAGTTTTTAGGTGACATAAAATGCTACAAGATGCTTTCAACTTTAGTATTTTATCGAAAGGAGATATAAAAAGCAGGAAGACTAAGAAACAGACCTGTACTTGACTGAAAGAAACGTAGAGTTACAAACACATCTATCTTTCTCTTGCTAAATTTTAAGTTTCGTATTGCTTTCCGATCGACGCCTATTTACAACAACGCTTCAAGGTTAAACTTCTAAGCATTCCCCGATTGAACATATTTTGGAACGAAATTCTTAAAAACATTTCAAGCAATTCCTACAGTCGCAAACATCTTTCTCGCATATTCTCGGATAAGGAAAAATATTAAGTCTATATTTTTTTGGAATATAAAAATTATATTTTTCGCTAAATGCTATAAACTTGTTATTGTCTTCTTTAGTATACCCAAAGAACTTGTTTTCTCACTAATTATATATGCGTTATATCTAAATTACATTAGATATATTAAATATTAATCGGATATTTGACATAAATACTCGTGGCATTATTGTGTAGTAGTTTTTTCATAGATCAATCCAGTTCCGTAAGTTTATTGACATTTTATAAAAATCGCAACGACATGCCTCATCATGTAGGACAAGACTTGCAAAGTTAATTAGTATTTAAAATGCATTATAATAGAATATTACGTCGTTTGTGTTACATTGTCATTTACATTTCATGTTAATTTCATTTCAGGCAAATCTACGCCAACTTATACCATTTTAGGAAACTAAAAGGTCATCAAATAATAAGGGTACTTGAGAAAATAATTATAACGGATATCAGCCTATACTATCAGGTTTACGTTACTAAAGGAAGTTATTTTCTTCTATTGTGAAGATGGAAAGGTGGTAAATACAAACAAGTTGTGAATCCAACATTAACACATTAGTCAATTAACATATTAGTCAATGTTCAACATTTTTTTAACATTAGTAGTCACTAACTCGATGTTGAAAAAAAAAACATAAAAGTAAATCTTCCACAAATGTGCATATTTTTGGAAAAAAAAAAACTAAATTGAATTTACCTACACAAAAGATGAAAGGCTTGCAAAAGAAACGATGAAACTTCTCAAGTGGTTCCATATTACTATGAGAACAAAAAAGTTAAGTGTGAGATTCAATAAAGCTAAAAGGTCAGAACAACTCAAGCGCTCCAATAGTAATAAATAATTTTAAGTGATAACCTTAAAAGCTTTCGGATGGTTCAAGTAGACTGAACTGAGAACTGAACGAGGTGAAAAAACTGAGGTAATACAGAGATAAAAATTAGATTCCCAGCTATTTTTTTAATATAAGTAATGTACTTTAATCTAAAATTAATTAATTAGATCTAAAAAACATTTTTGGTATCATCTTTTAAGCCTCTAATAATATATATTAACCTATATCCTAATACTAAAATAACTGATTTTATACCGATCGATGTTACGTATTGTATATACAATATATACAATAGTCTTCGAAACAGATAATTAAAAAACCGTAATTTTAATCATTTTTATACACCACGACGGATGATTTTAGAGCATCAATAAAGTATACCCACACAGTACAGATGCAATACAGGCCCACTCACCCACACATTAATGCGTAAAGATACGTGACACAAAAGGAGCAAAGCGGAGGCTGCGTGTGCGCCCGCGGACACGGCACGAGTCAAACCGCCATTGCGCCTAACGTATTATGTTATTATTCTTACTTCGTTCCTTTATATTTACTATATTGTAACCATATAATCGTTGAATTTACTTATTTCAGTATATCTAAAGAATATTATTTCTTTAAGCTTAGTTATGTCAATAAAAAAAGTATGAGAGAGAGACACAATGGTCCACTATCATTATGGTATGTTTTCATAATAAAATATTAATCGAAACGATTCAAATAAAATAATAATAAAATGCAAAGAAATCAAAGACAAAAATGTCAAATGCACTTTCTTTTCTTGCATTTGTAAATTTTTTCTGTTTAAAATTAAATTAATTTGATTTTTTTAAATAAAATTGACTTGGTATAGAAGCAACCGATTCACAAAAAGACGAATTTATTCCGCTTACTTTTACATACTATTGTACTATTACACTTAATAAATATTAAGACTAATCACTGAAGTAATGAGATATGCATATCACCTTGCATAGTAGGACACAAAGGCAGGTATTATGATTAAGCAATAAACATTTATTGACTACAGACAAAGGTACTATGATGATACTAAATGAAATATAACACCGAGAAAGACAAAAAGCATAGAAACTGTTACCAAACATGTCAAACTGAATCAAGAAGTGTGACATAATGTAATTAGTGAAGCGCACATCTGAAGACGACAAGGCGATTCCCGATGAATTTTAAAAGACACAGTGACGATGCGGAGTCGCTAATGAACGTCATCAGTCAACGTCGCCGTCGACAAAATGCGTCCGCTGGCTGACCAACAGAATTGATCAAGCGTAGAAAAAGCTTAAGATGTTTCTTTTGTCATACTAGCTCCTACTCAGTCCTTGTCTGTTTTTTTCAATTCAGTTCGCTAAAGTTAAATTAATCCGAAATTGAATATCTCGATCCACTCTCAAGATAAATTAGACGTATAATTTATATATATATATATATATATATCTCTCGTAGAGAAAGATAAAAACATCGTACGTAATAAAACGCTTTTCAAGTTCTATTTAATTGAGCATGCAAATGTTCCACTGTCTTGTTTGAAGGTATGGGGTAATTACATACATTAATCAAAGTAACTGTAACTAAGTATAAGATAGTAACAACATGGTCAACGTTAAACAAATATGAAATGGAAATATGTTCAACCTATACATTAAGAGTTCTACGAAAATGACGTTAACGAATTTTAAAGATTTACAACAATTTTCGCCGTCTTACGTAGTAGTATATATTTTAACATAATTTTTTGACAAATTAATTCCATATGTATTCTATTTAAGTTACAGTTTATTTTATACTTAAGACGTCGCCTCGTCTCCCCATTCGCAAATACAAACAAGAATAATGGAATCATTTATTTGTGGTTCGTATTCACCACACGTTAAAAAAGCGATGTTGTTTCACCTGGTAGCGGGCACGTGCCTCGTTCACCTGTTCTTGATGGCAAGTTTAAATGAGCATCGTCTTAGAACTGCCATCGGTAATTGCCAAAGAAAAATACTATAATTTTTTTTATACACTACACTACAATTGTGCAGCCTATCTTATTACCTACCTGTTAGTGCAATAAGGAGCTTATCCATGTGTCAATATAAATAAAAAACATAGATTTTTTACTTCATTTTCGGACTTTAAGAAATAAATTTCAGCAAAAAACCTATTTTCAAAAGTGCAAAATATGCACAAATTATTTAAGATTACTAAAAATTAATCACATTTTGACTTTCAAATTTTCAAATTCAACCTTTTGTAAACGTTAATTCAGACGGCTCCTTGTTAATTTAAATTTCGGAATCGTAAACGTCCGAATTTGATTTGCTAAAGGTTGGATTTGGTTTACAAAAGTCCGAATTTGACGGTAAAAATCTATATTATATGTTTTGTTATATGGCACATATTAAAATAAATTATAGCTGAGTTGGTATAATTTAATTTCCGTTTTGGCAAAAGTTTGTATCCGATGTCATCCATAACCAACCTAATCCTATTACCAACTTAATCTAAAAAAATATTTTTTGATGAAATGTTTATGAATGACTGTTAATGTAGTACTAACATGGTAGTGTCTACATACCCAAATACAAATAACCTTTTGTAAAAAATATTAGTCTCATGATACTTACATGCTGAAGTTAAAATTTGAATATTAATTAATTCGTCGTCATTGGCATCATAAGCCAAAAAGGTTTACTGATGGAAATACGGCGTGCCCAAAGATCATTTCGTCGACTTGGTTAAGTAGTTGATCTGACTGAAATTTTAGTAACAACGAGTTACTGAAATTTCTTAAGTTATTAAAAATTAAAACATTGCAACATTTTTACTAACAAGTAGAAATTAGCAAAGTTATGTATTATAAATACATACACGTGTATTTAACGTTTAAAAATATTAAATACATTTAAATGGTCAATGTTTGACATAATCTATAATAATATGGGACATATTACAGAAATAACGCAATAATCATGTACCCATAAAAATAATCAAATACAATATCGGTCAGATTCGAATTCTGACCAGATTCGAAAAGGGAATCCTGTTTCACGATTCTTAAGACACGATTTTCAACAAACATGTTGAGAAAAAGCGATTGTTATTTCCCCCTACAAGGCTAAGATCAAGACATAATCTTACGGTTATTATAAATGCGAAAGTTTGGATGGATGGATGTTTGTTACTAGGTAACTCTAAAACTGTTGGACGGATCTGGATGAAATTTGGCAGAGTTGGAATATAGACAGGAATGGCACATAGGCTACTTTATATCCCAAATGTGCAGATCCCATGGGATACACAGTTTTATTGAAATCCACGCGATGTTAGGGGCTACAGCTCGTAGTTTATTACTACATTCATCAGCCAAATTACATACATATTATGCCTTAGACTACTATTATTTAAATACACTTTTCAAACAAAGGCCAAACAAATTATGCCACTGAATTTATTATACTTTACTTTTTACCTTATGTATGTTATCGCAGATTCGCTTATAAACTATCAGTTATACTAAAATATAAGCAACTGAGATCAAATTTACTTTTACCGGAAACGTTAAAATGCAATTTTTGCTTTAGACAACTAATTAAACTAGAATATTTTGTAATTATCAATTTTAAATTCTTACCTAAGACTTCACACTTCCAAAACTCTCCGATAACAAACAGTTCCTTATTAGTCACAACATGTGTACTAGTTCTGTTTTTAACACGTATAGGATGACGAACTTACACAAAAATCAAATTACTTTTAAAGATTAACTTACAAAATACTTTTATAAACAATAAACACAGTACTAAAAACATTCAACTTGACTGTTCTAATTTAACACTAAATAAAAGAAATATTTTAAACCATAACACAAAGTAAATTAAATTTTCCCGCTTTTTTGTGGGTGCAGACAGAGACACAACACACGTCCTACCGCGAGCGAAGCCGGTTCGGCGCTGTCGTCGTAGACTGTAGATTTTTTATTTTGAAACACGCGAACGGCCGCGTCGCCGCAAGACGCATGAGCCTTCTTCGCGTGCACTCCATTAAAAAAATATTTCAAAACAAGCTTGTAGATGTTGAATAAAAAGTCACTGATTAAATCTGCTTTATGCTAAATTCTGTTTTTTAGTTCTTTAGTGCTCTTTGTTTCTCAAATCTGAAATTGATTTCAGGAAGTAAATAACTGTTAATTGGGATTTATCACATTAAAATCACCGCTGTATACGAAAACTGAGGAATGTATTATGGAACCTTGAGTAATAAAAAAAATACAAAATAGTTTATTTTGTATTTTTTTTATAGAGAGAATTATAACAAAATGTGTTATATATATACTCACATCATAAAAACAAACAGAACAAATATGACGTGAATCTAGGAGTCTCGGAGTGGTTATGATTGAATATTATATTATTTAGTCTTTTTGGTAATAGTCTATGCTTTAAAACAAAACGGCGTCTTAAATGTAATAAATATTTCCCAGGGATGACGATCATACCTGTCTATCTTCTTGTTTAATGTTAAATCTATTTTTCAGAATACTTATAAAAGATAGATGTAACTTGTAGAACCAAAAACTATAATAGAAGTACAACATTAGATCTTTTAAATTTTAAACAATAATTATGTTAGTAGACACCCACAAAATGGATGATAATCAGGTCTAGTGGAAACCCATGTGTAGGCCAGGAGTCGATCTTTGAGGGATTTCATTGTTTACATTGTTACATGTTTAGATTTCATTGTTTACATTGCTACATGTTTAGATTTCATTGATGAGGAAGGAGGACAATTGCGGTAAAACTACTTCGAAATAAATACATTTGTGTCTACTGATTTGTGATTTGTTTTTCCGCTTTCTCTATTTCATCCACATTTATATCTTCAGCGAATTCTCCTGATTTCTCAGCAACCTTTTCTACAACAATTCCTCGTCTTACAAACGGTTCATGCAGGGCTTTGTACAATTTCTTCGCCTTTATAGGCCCAAATCCTGGACATTCGGCGAGTTTACTTTCATTTGCTTTTATTATATTTGCCAATGTTCCAAAAGTAGTTAGTAATGTCATCGCATCAGTTTTATTGACAGGCTTAATGTTAGACAATGCATTTATAATCTGAAAAGTATCAAAATATATATATATATATTTTGTTTCAATTGGGCAAATGAGTAAGTGGTTAACATGATAATAGGGATTTACATAAGAATTAGCGGTACTGGCGACTTTGGTTTAATTTCTGCTTGGTGTGAGATTCCCGGATGAAACTTTTTTTCATTTAACTATAACATTCAAAATTTAAAAACTGTATAACATTCGATTATTTTACTTTTATTAGTTTTTTTTTATATTTGATTTAATAATAGCCATTCCGGCGGGAAATTAATCCAACAGAAAACAGCTCAATTATCCAATAATTAATAAATGCAATTTTTGGTATAAAGGCTTTTGTTGTGGAAACTTAGTGGGAAAATGCGTGATATTTTTTGGCTACTGCTTATTGCCAAAATAAATACTGCCGGAGTACGACGCGTATTCTTCCCATGAGTGTCATAGGGGTACAGTAAGTTGGGAGTTATTGGTTTTATAAATTTACTACTACTAAGTTACCTTCTCTTGTGGATCGTTTTCAATTTTTTCCATAATCCAATCAGGTGGTTTATTTTCAAATATTTTATAGTTCTCTATTACTTTTGCAGCTTCTTCAGGACTCCAAGCTAGCATCAGTGTCAGGTCCGTCAGAAGAGTTACTCTTGTAAGATTCTTCAAAGCATTGTGGTGATCTTTTAAATCAACCTAATACAATGAAAAATATGTATAAATAAATAACTTTTACATTTTATTTAAAAATTTAAAATCAGTACAAGGGAATTAGTATAACCATCTCAAACCTAGCTTAGAACATTAAAAAAAACTTCTGATTAGGTTTACCTAAAAGAGTGAGTGTGATTTGACAAAATAACAAAAAATAAAAAACAAGGAAAAAAATATTTCTTTATTTTTACCTGTACTAAAAGAACCCTAAGCTCATATTTTTTCCCTAATTCTTTTAATCTATTGTTGAGGTAATCAGGATGTAGGTTGTGATAGGTCGCTGAAAGAAAGAGAATACATATTTTTTTGCTTATCTCATAATCTGGGATTATATCACCATATTCCCATGCCACGCTTGTGATGAACTTAAGTAAAGGATTTCCACGCTAAAAGGAAAGAAATAAGAGTATAATGTATATGAGTATATTATATGACACACATTAAATTAATTCTTCTTATAAACTTACTTGTTTTTGATTTACTAAAACACAATGTGTCTTAGATGCACTTGGTTTTGAAGGTCCTGAAACATAAGAGTAAATAATGTAAGTGAAATTATTCTTCTCAGTAGATGGTACAAGTGCATTTATGAGGTGGATTAGTAGACTAGACATAACGATACTTGCAAGATTTAGAGTGCTGAATAATGTAATCTAAGACAGAAAAAAAAAACTTCTGTTTTTGCAATTTCATTTCAAGCACATGACTCCTACTTTCATAGTTTGTTTCCACTACAAATGACTTGGTTTATTATTGCGTAAATATAAGAAAATCATTGTATTTAAAGACTCAGAGGTAACCTTTTAGTATTTTAAATTTAGGAAATTTTGTTAGTACAATTGATATAACAAATCAGAAAAATTACCATTAACAAATGTCAAAGATCAAAATCATAAATAGTAAAATTTAATGTTAGACTTTGAAGAATACATTTTAATTACCCGGTAAATCATCTCGTACGGTTTTAAACCTTTTAGAAATTGTAGGCTCATCAATTTCAGCTAGCAAGTTATCAAAACCGTCTTCTAATTCCATTTGCAAGTTGTAAATACTGAATGTGAATAATATGTAATATAGACTCTGTGTGAATATTTATTTATTCAAAATTGTTAACTATAATAATACGTAATAATGAGCAAGGGCAGCAACCAGTGTGTTTTTGACACTGACAGTTATTGATAACGCGAAGCATGGGCAATGATGATAACGTGATAACTAATGACAACATACTTCTCTCTCTCTCCACTGCTGGACGTAGTCCTCCATTGATGGCCACAAAGATCGGCCCTCCGCCACCCTCATCTTTAAGAAGCTTCTCTTTATAAGTATGTTAATCAAGTAATCTGAAGTGAAAAAAAAAAAACTCAATCAAGTAGACGTCTACAACTACAGTCGTTTACATTTTTTATTAATGCGTCTTGTCGTGTATTAAAATAAAAATACTATTAAGTATACTATTTTAATTTACTCGTATATTACTTTCTATGAAAGGAGGTCTAACTTTAGTCCTCTTCCTCTTTATTAGAAAAAGGTGGGAAGGAAAAGAAGATTTGAAAGGGAATGAATAGGAGAAGGAAATGTCGTTTTTCTGTCTACCCTCTCCTATTAAAAATTATTATTATAATTTCAAACAAAATTATTTCAAATAAATTCTTTTAGGCTTAGGAATTACGATCGTTCATTAAAAAAAAGTTTTTATTTTAACGTGTAACGATAATAAGTAAGTGTGTGAACGCATATATATATATATATATATATATATATAT